>JADDOH010001238.1:0-191779 GCA_016648135.1 Agrypnia vestita
TCGAGAACTAGGGTGAGAAATGGTTCTGGGTGGAGTTAAATGATAATAAGAGGAACGCTCAATAAAAGCACTTGATTTATTGCGGTACCCATGGGAAAATTATTTATTATTAGAAGAATAATAAACAAATTATGCAAACGTGAATTAGATAAGAAAAATCTGTATATATATTAGTTGTAATAAAGATATGTCAGATTTGATAAAAAATGATAGACATCCTGGCATAAGGTTTTTGGGATACCTTGCAATATAAATTTAATAGCTATTTGAAAATGGAATAACAGATATATTATTCACGAAAAACTAAATATTAGGTCCATACTTGTGAAATTGGTAATGATATAATATAAAAAATACATAAGTAAGACGTAAATTTTTTGTAATAATATATGGTTAGCATGGCGAAATTGGTTTATCGCAATTCCCTCGAGAAGTTGACGGAACTATTTTCTTATTAAATATAATATTAAAAATGCATTCGCTTTAATATGAGTAATAAAAAACTAAAACATTCCGGTTCAAAATTCTACAAGGTTTTAACCTTCTTCGGTTTGACCTAGGAAGGTCAAACGGAAGAATCTCGACACGCGTCTCTGAACATCGCGTAGATATAAAAAATTGGAAACTAACTTGTTCCCTTGTCCACCATTCTCTAACGGAGACAAGCGCGGATCCAGGGGGGGGGGGGTCATGGGGGTCATGACCCCCCCTGGGCTGGGTCCAGGACCTAGGTGGACCACTAATTAAAATACTCATACTCACATTCAGTCACTTACTAACTTTTTTATTTTTCAGGTACTACTGTATCTTTAAGCAGAATACTGCAATCGAACTCGATTGATTTAAAAAAAGCTGCGGACGCTATTAATGATACTATAAGTGTTATACAAAATAAAAGAGAAAATGCGGACGTAATTTACCGACAGCTTTTTGAAGAGGCTTAAGAAGTAGCTGAGCAGCTAGATGTAGAAATTAAATGTCCCAGAATAGTTTCAAGACAAATACATAGGGCCAATAACCAACCTGCTCAATCTGCTGAAGAGTATTTCCGCAGAGCCATATACATTAGGCTGTCCCGATAAATTTTTTTTTGGCTTATCTTAACACAAAACCTCTCAAACTTGCGTAATTGAGCGTAGATTACCAAAATAATTTTAAAAATAAAATAAAACCATATATTAAGGGTTCTACCTATCTACAAAGTTTTGAAAAATTGTCATTTTTATGGTGATATTTCGCCATCCTCAATTTTGGCTCCTGAACTAAATGCAAAAAAATATTTACTTTTTATTCTATTTAGGTGTAAATCATACATGACGTTTCGATTTGCATGCAACAACACATTACCAGCAACTTCGAATTTGTTGGGTTTCAACCTGCAAATACTCTCAAGTTTGAACTTATTTTGAGGACTTTCTTGACTTGACTCGCGAGTGTTTTCTTCGTAGCCAAAATAATTTTTATGCCATAAAAGTACCATGGCGATTGTTACAGTAGTGAAAGCGGATTTTGTGATTTTTAAATAAGAAGCTCGAGGCGTAGTCAGATTACTTTATTTAATTATTAGATTACTTTATTTAATTATTTAATATTATATATTTAATCAGCAGCTACCAACTATAAGGGGTGTCATTTAATTTATTTTATTTGTCAAGAACGACCTGAAATTCACGTATCATTGAAAATATCCATCCAAATTAGATATATACGTGATTGTATCCGAAGAGATCAACAATATTTGGACCAAAACTTCGATTCCAGTTGCAACTAAGGAACGAGTTATTTAATTAGTGAAATCCAATTTCGAAAAATATCTCAATTTGAAAAGATACCGCAAAAACAAACGAAATGATAGTTTTGAAAATAAATTGAAATGTTTTTTAGTAATCTGAGAAACTTTTTGACGTTTCCGCTTATAAATGCACTTCATTTGAATCTTGTTCGTGTCTAAAACCTAAAAAGAAAGTTTACATCAATGAGAAAAGTTTTTGTTGGATCAAATAAAAGAAAAAAACGGCTAGATTAATTAATAAGATAAGGGTAACAAAAAAGTCGTGTTTTACTCAAGAAACCGATTCTGTCTCAGCAAATTGTGATGAAGATTCAGTGCGTGAATCTTCCCCAGAAACGAATCCGATAACAGAGGCATTCCCGAAAAACTCGCTCTCGACAGAGACACCATTGACTTCAACGGCGAATTGGACTACATTGCCTTTGCCGAGAGTTGCTGTGACAGTTGCTAAAATCTGTGATAGATACGGTTTATCTACGCAATCTGCTGCTGCTGATGCTTCTGCGGTTTTGACTGACGTCGGCTTGGTTTCTACCGAAGATTTAACTCTGGTTATTGATAAAAATAAGATCTACAGAGATGTATCTAAAGCCCGGAAGCTTCAAAAGATATTGGAGGTATTGTTATAAAAAGCATTTACTTTGATGGACGAAAAGACCATCGCAAAGAAATTTTAGAAGACCATATCTCAATTTTAGCACAGCCTGGATAAATTTATTTGGGATACAGAATACCGAAAGACGTGGCACTGCAAAGGGAATTCTTACTTCGATCACAACTTTAGTAGAGGGTCGAGGTTGGAATTAAGATGACGTGATTTGCGTTGAATGTGACGGAACTGCAACTAACACCGATTGGAAGGGTGGCGTGATTCAATATTTAGAGGAGTATTTGCAGAGACCGTTACAATGGTGTGTTTGTATGCTTCATGTCAATGAGTTACCCCTTCGTCATTTATTCTTGACCTTAGATGGTTGCACTTCGGGTCCTAGAGAATATAACAGACGCCTCACAAAGTGTAACTGACGTTACTTCTAGAGATGGCTTTATTAGAACCAGGATGCAATCTCGAGCAGAAATGCCAAATTTTGGACACAAAAATAAGTTTATTTTTATTTTTTGTCATTGATTATAATCTATATTTTGTTTATTTTATTATCTTGTGCTTTGTTTCATTAATTTCAATACTAAAATACCTTTTAAACATGATTTTTTTAATTATTTTAGGCAAACGGTTTAACTCTATAAAAACGTAAAATTTACAAAACTTCAAAGCTCGATAGAACTCTCAAGATGACAATCAATTCTATTTTTTGTTACCTTTTTCGCAATTTGTGTAAAATTACGCAAATTTTGATACCTCTTGTGATTGTGCAGCTCAAAAATTTTTTTTTCTCATACGTGGACGGGACACCCTAATTAATATACATCCCTCTTCTGGATTCAATAATAAATGACCTACAGGACCATCTGCCCCTTGAAATACTTAATTTGTTTCAACTAAGTGTTTTCATGCCAAAAAGCGAATATAGTAATCAAGACATTGAAACTGTGAAACAACTAGCAACCGATAATACATTGTTACTAGATAATACTCCAGTCTCTGTCGTTGTAAACGAATATCGGCTGTGGATGGTGAAGTGGCAGCGGAGTCAGGACATACCGCAGTCGATTTCCGACCGTATTTTAAATTGCGATATTGAGATGTATCCTAATATAAGAAATTTTTTATGTATTATGGCTACACTACGCTACCTGTTAGTGTAGCGATAGCGGAAAGATCTTTCTCTACGTTGCGAAGAATCAAATCGTGGCTAAGAGCTACAATGGTTGAAGAACGTCTAACCGGACTGCCACTTCTCCACGTCCATAAAAACGTACCCATTGGAGTAGATGAAGTGATAACGCGTTTCGGGAGAAGACGTAAAAGAAAAATTGATTTTGTTATTTAAATATAGGTAGGTATTTTTAAGTACAGTAGGTACTTAGATTAATTAATAAAATACCTACGTTTTACTTGTAAGTATCTATTATTATCAATATTAAATTATAACTTCTTGTGACTTGACCACGACTATGTGACCCCCCCCTGGCGCCAAAGCTGGATCCGCCCTTGCATCAGACACTGCACAAGCCTGATCTTAATTATTTTGGTTGTCTTTCCATATCTTGAAAAGTCTGCAATATCATCAGTAATCATATTTGTCTGGGAAAGGTGGCTGTATTGATAAATGATTATTAGCTTTACTTTTGTTGTGATAATACTATAAAGGATGTAACAGAGCTAGTTTACAATACTTTACAGTTAGATTCTTGCTTTAATTATGAGTCGAAAATGTTCTAGCAATCATGACTTAATGTCAATAGTTATGGAGATATGCGACATCTTTTCTCTCTCTCAATATTTCTGAATAATTTTTTTGTAAAATGCTTGATTATCATTACAGTAACTTACATCAAATATGAAGAATTAATTCCATTTAATACAAGTCAAATAAAACGATAAAAACCTTCCAATTCCAATTGGAAATAATTCCAATTGAAATTTCTGCAAGGTTTTTATCATTTTATTTAACTTGTATTGAAACAAATTAATTTTTCGTAATAATATAAGTTACTGTATTGATAGTCCAACGTTTTGTAAAATATAAGTCAGAATTATTGGAAAAAAAGCACACTTTGATATTGCATAACTCCATAACTATTGATATTAGGTCATGGCTGCTTGAACATTTTCGACTCATAATCAAGGCAAGAATACAGTCCTTCGAGATTATTAATGTTTCCCAAATAACTCTGTATATACAAAAGGAGGAGGGTTTGATTACATATTTTTTAACTGCCCAATGAGTGTCGGCACCCAATCTTTCCTTCTGAAACTAGCAGAGCTAGATAACTATTGATATTAGGTCATGGTTGCTTGAACATTTTTGGCTCATAATCAAGGCAGGAATCCGCCTGTAAAATATTGTAGACTAGCTCTGTTACATCCTGTGTATACCTCAATACAAACAAAATGAAAATGGTCACCATGTATCTCTAAGCTTATAAGTTATCAATAGAGTGATAGTGGTGGATGTCATTGCCATGGTTTGCACACATGCAAAAGGTGCTTTTTGGTCTAGAAGTAAGATATTCACCAAGTGATCATGGAATTCGAGGCTCATTCTAGAAGACCACCAAGTCAGTCCTAGTCTCATAAATACTAGCGTTTAACTGAGTTTGAAAATACTAAGAATATTGATGCAGCACATCTCTATAGGCATCTCTATTATAAAAAAATTCAAAACCTTTTGAATTTTTACTCGCTTTCTTTTAACTCGTAGCATCTGATTGTCTGACGAAAAAACTTTGGATTGATTTTTAACCCTTTTCCTGTGATCCAATCGAGCTGAAACTTTGCAGGCAGACTCGCGGCGACGATATAAATGATCTAACAAATTTTCGTTAAATTTTTTAAAATTATTATAGTATAATTTTGGAATTTTGTAAATTTACATACAAATGAGAAAGGAGCCCGACGCGTAGAGAAGGTGCGAACCCCGTTTCACCTAGTCTGATTCGAGCCATGGGTCCGATCAGTCGGCTATATGTTGATAGAATATCAATTCAGAAACAATACAAAAGAGAAAGGGAGATTAATAAAAACTTGTTTTTTATGGGTTAGTTTTTTAATAGTTTTAATTTTAGATAGTTTAATTTTTAATAGTTTTAGTTTTTGAGAGCTCATTATCAGAACATATTTTTTCTGCAAAATATTGCAATATAAGTAAAGATGATGGAGACATTTCACACACACAATCGATTATAATACCATTGGACGGATAGGAATGTGTGTATGAATGTGAAGGCGTATAAATTAATTAAAATATAAATTTCTGATAAAATTGAGCAAATAAACTTTTCTTTATGAATTCTATATTTACTAATTAAATCATTTATTTTTTAACTGCCCCGTAAATGTCGGTATCCCAATCTTTCCTCCTAGATCTGGCAGATCTTAAAGTCACTTTTCCAACAAGTATGAAACTATTAATTATAAATACAAAGTAACTGGTAGTTCATTGGTGTAGTAGTTATGACGCTTGCCTAGAGATCTGGCGGTCGGTGGATCGAGCCCCATTCCAGGACACCAGCTAGGTAGTTAGTCCTATTTTCAAAGCACAGGCTTTTGACATGGTTTGAGAATAGTAAGAAAATTGATGCGACAAATATTCGTTATTGGCATCTCTATTTTTGTTAAAAAAAGTATTTTGAAACAAATGTACCAATATAAAAATAATTTTACAAAATAGTCATTTTTAGGTATTTAAAAATAAAAAAATGAAGGATCATGTTTTTTTTTCTAATTTATAAATTTTCGGGACAACCTAGTTTTTTTTTAAGTTTACAATTTGTAAATTGTTTTTTTCACGTCCGGCTTGTAGTATCTAGGCGGTATATGTATGCAATAGCGAAGAGAAAAAACTACATTTCGAAATGAAGACTACAGCATGCACAAATTTACCAGTTTGAAAACTACAAAGTGTATGCTACATTTGTAGTAGGTAGGTACTGAAACATTACATACTTCAATAAACTTCGTGAAGTGAAGTAATTTTAGTACCTACTACAAAATTGTATCTACTACAATGACCTGCAAGAAGTACTACAAAATTTTCAAATCAATGGTTGAAGAGGGGGGGTTTCAGTTTCTAGACATTTCTTCATTCAGTTTTAAAATTTTCTAAACTCTGGGGGAGGTTGTTGGTTGTTTCAGTTTCCAAACTTTTCTTCATTCAACCACCGAAAAAATATTTCAATCATTTTTCACATCAAAGCCTCCGTCAATTATTTCTTTTTATGTACATCAATTTCACAAAAATATTGACCAAAAATTTCACATTTTAAAAAAGGCACACTTCAGTTTAAAATTTGAAATGTGTAGTTTGTAGTGTGCATTTTAAAGTGTGCTGTTTGAAATATGTACCTTGTAATTTTATGTTTACCTATCGTTTCGACAAGTCTCGTTGTTATCTTGTTTTAATTGTGCATTCATAAACATTTTATTACCTCGTCACCCCCGGACTTCGGGAGTAACGAACGTTGGTGGCCAACCGAGTGAAACAGTTGTTTGGTGAAGTGACATCGCTACTCGCTACAAAGGACGCCAAGAGACAAAAAAGGTAAGTCGAAACGTCCTATCCTTGATCCAAATACCTACAGTCCATTAATTCCAATCTTTTCCCCACGTACGTGGCGATCTCACGACACGTAGTTTGTAGTGTGCAGTTCACCTACAAACGTGTGAAGTGTGCATTTCAGTATAATGTAGTACTTAGTATAGGTATTTTCATATAAGCTTGCAATTCAGTTAGTGTGGATACAGTACGTAATACGCGCATTATTTCGATGTGTTAAGTTTGCAAATACGCCCCTCTTATATCCGTAAACTTAACACAACGAAACAATGCGCGTATTACGCACTGTAGCCACACTAACTCAATTGCAGGCTTATATGAAAACAACACTAGTATGCAAGTATGGTTCTGTATACGTCCGTTAGAGAGTAGGTAGATAAAGATCATCATCCTGATTGCGTGGTGTGTACAATAAAACACGGTGGAGGAAGCACTATGGTATGGCAGTGCACGATATCAGCAGGAGTTGGGAAACTCATCGTGTGCGAAGGACCAACGAATTTTGATACCTATACCTACCATTATGTTAGATGTTTTGGAACCCTCCATCATTCGATAATACAATACCCAGTTACGATGGACTGTTTTATTCCGGCAGGACAATGCTCATGAGATTGACAATGCATGGCAAACGCCTAAAAAAGTATGGAGTGGTTAAAAAAAGGCGTCAATTTTATCGACTGGCCTGCACGGTCCGGTTACCAGACCCATACCAGACCTAAATCGGATAGAAAATTTACGGTCAATATTTAAAAATGTTACCCAAAGATAGGCTCCATCTAAATAGGTGTTGAAACAAAGCATTTTTTTAAGAATGAGTCAAAATAGAATCGACTAAAATGATAAAAACCTAGCAAAAGTTGAAAAAAGTTTTTTTTAAAAGGTTTTTTATCATTTTATGTAAGTTGTATTGAAGCAAATGAATTTTTCACAATCGATATAAGTTACTGTAATGATAGTTCAACTTTTTGCAAAAAATAAGTCAGTAATATTGAAAAAAATGCAAATTTTGATATTGCATATCTCCATAACTATTGATATTAATTAGGTCATGGTTGCTTGAACATTTTAGACTCATAACATAGGCAGGAATCTACCGGTCAAGTTTCTGTTGCTAGCTCTGGTACACCCTGTATATAGTAGGTATAAATTGTAATACATGATTGACTAGTGGTTGGCAATAATATTCTTTAACTGGGTAACATACGAATTGCCATGCATTAAATAATATTTTATTTAAAATCTATATTATAATATAATCAAACATCCCGTCTGCAATTTTTCTCTCAATAATTTTAACCGCCAATATTTTCAGCACAAGCGAAGCGAAGATCATATGCATGCACAGGTCGTTTCGTATTCGCAGCTTGCTGCCACGCGAGAGAAAGAGTCAAAGATACAGGTATCGAGGTCCTCACCTACCTGTTTGGTGTTGTTTGGTGGGATTCGAATTCGAAATTCCTCGGCCAATTCGAGAACACGGAGGCAGCGGACGGACGCTCGCTGTGCACCTGTTAGATCAGTGTATATATTAAACGTAAAACGCTGTAAACACCTCCATTCCATAATATTTTACCTCGAATCTTCTTAAAACAGTTCGTGCAAGTAATTGTTTTTTAGTGTTATAACCCTCTCTAGTTTTCAAAAGAGCGAATCGAGTGTTAGTGTTGTGTTTGTAGACAATCTTCGAACGTAATGAATTGCGTGTGTTGAATATTTGAAATGTGTTCTAAACCTACGTCATTCTGTGTTGTTAATATTAATGTTTATTTCTAAACAATTTAAGAGTGAATAGATCGATTACCAAATTCAATATTGTTGTTTTGTGTTCATGCTGCATGTTGTGTCCGTAATACATAGCTAAATCCGATTGTTAATAACTGTGTTTGTAAAATAATTATAAACCAACAAATTTTAAATATTAGCGATCATTTAAATTATCCGAAATACCTCTGTTTTGCGAGTTGTTATTGTGAAACGCAGTGCTTTTTGACGAGAAATTAAATATAACAGCAAATTTAGTATTTCTTACAATTTAAGAATTATTTTTCAGTGAATGTTTTTGTGTGGGATTCTGCTTTTGCCCTCGAGATAATGCTTGTAAGTAAATTCTTTATTTAATTTATAATTAATGATTTAATTTGTACCAATGAAGTGTAAACAATATTACAGTGACTTGGGCGCCAAAATTTCGGCACAAGAAAAAAGTTTTTCAATAGGAGTGCATGTACAAATAGATTGCATTTTCCATGTCGTATGCGATTTAGAAATGCTTGTTGAATAATGTTGTTTTTTGTTTATAAATTAAGATTACATATGCACAATACGGATATTAATTACTTGACAGGTTTTAATTTAATATTATCTATTCCACATAATTTTTTTTTTTGTAAATAATACAGCGGGATTGGCAAACATTGACTCGTCTACTTTAAAATATATCTTTCGATTTTTATAATCTTTCACATCTGTATATCTCGAACCATCCGATCTTGTTTATTATTACCTTTCGTATTTTATTCGTACTCATTTCTATTTTATTTTAACCAAAATATTATTTATTTAAGTATTTATTATTTATGCTCGATTAAAATATATACTTAGGTACATACTGCTAATGCTCCCGTTCTGACGAAGATACAGTAGTGTCGAAACCAGTAGACGTAAAGTTATTCCAAGTGGTTTAAACAAAGTTTTTAATTAATTAAATTTAATAATTGTCAAACCACAAAGTTAACGAAAAAAATAAAATAAGTGTCTACTTATTTATTGAATGTGTTTTTAGTTTATAATTGAAATAGTTTTGGATTGAACAATTACTTGGAGAAAATGACCTTTAAGAGGTCAAATAAACCTCAAGGTGCAGTGTTAACACACACATTTTTGCGTGGGAATTTCTTCCCACGTCTAGCTTCGAACACTTCTTTGTAGGTACACTGTAGAGAGAATTTAAACTTAAAAATCCACGCTTTGATAAACTAAACCAGATTGGACTCACTCTTACAAATTATTTACATAATATGTGTGTAGTGATAGTTCCAATAATAGTGATTTCGTTGTCTGTCTGTCCGTCCGTAACTTTCTGGAATTTATAACAAATTAATTCCGTTTTCAAAATTAGTATGACAGCTAATTTCATTATTAATAAATAAAATGAAAACATTGACCTTATGCTTTTTTAATGAAATACCTACTCTGAATAATACATATTTTTTTAAATTTAATTTTTTTTAGTATTTCAGTTTAATTAAAATTTAACTAATAAGTTCGTCCATCACTATATCGCATATGTCATTGGTATTAATAATTTATCAAAATATATAACTCTCTATGTAACCATGTTCGTCACTACGCTACCAGATGGCACAAATAATGATGAGGTGTATAAAGTGAGGTACAAAAAAGTATAATTCTCTTCGTAACAATTTTCTTCACTAACGCTATCAGAATGAAGTATAATTAATATAATATTGAGGTATAAGAAGCAAAAAGCATAATTTTCTATTTAATAATGTCCATCACCAACGTTATCAAGACGCTACACTAATTTAAATAGCTTTAACTGGCGGCCAAAATATATAATAAAAGTACCTACGTAATTTTGACGGGTTACAGCTAGTACTACGTGTATTATTATTTATAAACAGAATTTTCATTACCAATATCATTATTTACATACATACATTCACGGTAACTAACTTTGTGGAATGTAGCAGGCAATTCTGTAATTTTGGAGGTAGGTATTAATGATTTGAAGATTTAAACCAGTCTGATTCTGGCATGAATTTTTGACGTATGGGCTAATTCTTTGAAAATAGCTATGACGGAATCCAGTTAGATAAATCTAGCTTGTTTATAATCTAGAGGTAGAAGAGCGCTACCATTGTATGAACCCCCGACCCTGGATGAACCGGGATAGAGGGGCAGGGAGAAGAAGATTCCGAGTGCTACCATTACGCTTACCATAGAAAAAAAATGTCGCCTTTTACATCAAAAATTTGCGAAAGTGCAGCTTGATTGCGATTAATGCGCCCAGTATTCAATGATTTTTGGGCGGGAATTGACGCTAGTCTCGGGGAGAACAATTTTCATTAACAAGGAGCGCAGAAGAGCAGAATCTATGAAAGTAGGTAGGTACCTAATTGGCAAACTCACGAGGAGGCTGACGGCGATCGTGACTATCGTGAGTGGATCGACTCAGAAACGTTTTTTGCATCCTGTCATTCCTAGATCATCTCTATGCAATATTGTTTAAGTGTCAACGTATTGAAGAAAATTATCGACAAATTTATTTAAAAAAAAATGTTGAGCAGGCAAATTTAACGGCAACGCTAAGTACCTATGTCCCCCTACCTGGACCAGACCACCGCTGTGCCGATGCCTGTGAGGCGAAGTCTTTGTTGAGTTGATTATTCTTTCAAAATTTTAATATCCGCGGTTCTGTATATTCAGACAAATTAACTGCCGTCTTTTTTTAATGCCATTTGTGATCGTTAAAATTAAAGAAAATAACAACGCACAAAACCTGCGTTGGATGTGGTAAGCGTGCATAAATTTACTTGTACACAAAAAGTGGGTTGTGTAAGCTGCGTTTATGACGCTCTTTTATTATTTACTTTTCATAATATTTTTTTCTTGGTGCGTAATTGTATATAATTGTTTATGCTCTTTTGTAAATCCGGCCAGTACGCTACGTATGTGTTGCAGAGTTAGCATAATATTTCTAGTGAAAATGTATTTTCACTGATATAAATATATTTTACCAATTCAGGAAGTGAAAGTGAATCAAATAATGAATGTACATTATTCAGTATCAGTATATTTTTTATATTAATTTATTTTTCTGCTGGCAAGTATATTGACCTTGAATTCGATGTGAGTCGTATTTTTAGTATCTTTATTATATTTACTGAATGATTTTCTCTTTTATTTATTAAAATTACAATACGCATCTTTACACTGTCACGAGAGTCTAAAACAATGGTAACTACATATTACGGAAGTCTCTCCAACGGTCCACATGAATCTAGAATCAACTGGACTATTTGTGAAAATTTTTATGCATTTACCTACATTACATATACGCAAATGAATTTGAAAATAAATTTGAAATATAATATATAAAAATAAAAATTTGAGAAAAAAAAGTGAACCTCAATCCATCAACTTAGATTATGTTAGAATATTGGAGAGTAGCGCCGAACTAACATCTGAAACTGTAAAGCTGTCAAATTTAGTTTCAATGACAACGCATTCAATGGAAACAGATATAATTTCACCAGTGAGTATCTATTAAAATATATTGCTGTCTATAGCTATCAGGCTTTTTTTGTTTTTGTTTGCCGATTTTGACACTTCTTTCCTTTGCATATTTAACGACTGTGTCATCGTCAGTCATTTTTATCTACTGCTGGAAGAAGGTCTCCCCAAATGCCTCCCGGTTTTCTCTGTCAATTGATATTCAAGCATAGACAGGCACGCTTATGATCATCTTATGAACAACAGAACAAATATTAGTACCTACCCTCTATCAATGTGTATCTTCCCAGGTGTAGGCTACGACGTAAAAGCTCTCGTGAACAACGCATTTAAACGTATATGAATAGGTGAAAGCGCGCTGCCGTGTTGAGAATGCAACGAGAAATACTGTCACTAGCGCGCATTTATAGTATCAAGTGCAGCAGGGACTAGTCATATATTCACTATTGTTAGTAGGTTGCTCAGCATAAATCATTTGGTAGACTCCAAACACCGTTCCTCGCGCGCGTTCTTTAAATATAAAAAGTGTGATTCTATAATTTATTCTATACCTACTTTCTTTTATTTCATACCATTTCATCTCAAAAATTTTTCACCGGAGCTATTACCTTCCCGTAACGAGAGTACTGATATTTTTTTCGATTGTTCAACACTAACTTAATCATGTATACAAAAAAACGCGCTTGTATATTTAGTGTGTTTGTGCCAGCTTTTACCACGCGACCTAGCAATGTGTATCACTGTTGATACTGTCCCGGTTGCGCGCCACTTCTCCCGCCCATAATGAGCGGGATCATAAATTGGGAGGTTTATCGCTTATTCCTCACCTTCGTTCACCTCGGAACCTCTTCATAGTCGTGTAAATTGATACTGGGGATAAAAATTCGTTCTAACGACGCCTTCGGGGAGGATGAAGACATTAATGTCACACCGCGCTGGGCGCTACTGCCGTCTTGCTTCGCCGCTCGCTGCTGTCCTTAGCGCAGCAGGACGCTTCCTTCAACAATGTCTATAAAACATGATACGCTTTCAAATTCGGAAATATTTTCATTTACATTGACATTTTTGGAATAATCTTCAAGAATCTCCTTAACAGTTATTGGAAACCAATGCCTATTTTTTAACGTTTTTTTATTACTGCGGTTGACCGCCTTCCGTTATGGGCATATAGTAGTAGTCTTAACATGTTATCGTTCGCGTTTAAACTTTGAAGTGTAATGAGGTTTCTACTTTTTTTCAATGATTTCTTTGCTGTAAAACCTTTGATAAAAAAATATTTAATCACGAGCGCAACCGGATTTATCCACATTCATAAGAATGTCAACCAAACATAGATACATAGTTCCAACGCTTTCAAATCGTGATCTTGAAAAAATTGAGTACCTATCGTCTGAAATTTTGGTACAAAATTGTCCTTTTTATACCAAAATTCTGAAGTTTTTTCGTTTAGTAGATATAATATAATATTTTTTAGAACAACTGTTGATTTAAACAAAAAAAAATTGATTTGGCCAAATTTGAAATAGGTTTATTTTATTATTCCAAATTATATGCAGTCATTTTTGTAAGAATTTCACCTTTACATGACAAAATATCAACATATATTTGATCTAACGATAAAATGACCACGGCAAAAGATCCATGGGATATTAGATTCAACGACACAATGACCACAAATAAAAATTCAATACTTTGTTTATGAAAGAGCTTTAAATAAATAAATAAATTGATAATTGTGACGAAAACATTGAATACACTCGCAAATTCTTTAAAATCAAATCGATAGACGAAAATATGTATAAAAATTTCGCGAATCATAACAAAAAATACATATTAGTTTAGGTTACATTGGAATAGGTTAGGCTAGGCTAGTTTAGATTTTAGATTAGGTTAGGTGAAGCTAAAAAAAATGCAGTACGTGTCTTCAGTACATTTATATAAGATCCTGGTCCCTTTGTTTCCTAGGTTAGTTGATTTGATCGGTTACTTTTTTTAAAGAATTTGCGAAAGAGTGAATGAATTCGTCATTATTATCAATTCATTGATTTATTTAAAGATTTTTTATAAACAAAAAAAAAGTTGAATTTTTGTTTGTGGTCATTATGTCTTTGGATCTAATGTCCATGGACATTTTGTCGTGGAACTGAATTTCACCTCGCAAGCGTTGAACCAAACTCGCATCAAAGAACTTATTAAATAATATTTTTGCCCATTCGAAAGAAAACATAATTTCTTTCTGCTCCCATTAAACGTGATCCCGGGTAATCATGATGTAATTCAGGTTCATTTGAGTACCAGACGATACCTCGTTGTTCCATTCCTCGTTGTAAAAAAATTCCGTGTGATATCAAATGTTGCCGGCAGAAAATAGGTCCAAATTATTGATAACAATAATAAATTCGAAAATTTTTATCCTGTCCTTGTATAATGATAATCAACGTAGAAAAATGGATCACTTATTGTTCACAAATATATGAAAATAAAAACACATATATTTTTTCTTGTCTTAAAGCGTAAATGGATAACTTAACATATAATAATAAGTATAATAAATATGCAATACTTATTTTATGTATTTTATTTTTTTTATTTAAGGAGTAAAATTAAATGCAAAACTACAAAAATGATACTTCCTTTACAAATTTTCCAAGTTTGTTGGGACGTCTTCGACTGCCCAGCAACATATTGAAACACCCAAAAAAGATAAATGAAGCGATAACGTGTTGGCGATGGCGATGATGACTGCGAATGAAATGGGAATCTGATATTAGCCGCCCGCGCTGGCGAGCCGAGGCGACAGGCGACAGATTCCGAGGCTGGGGAGAAACCAGTCTTCCCCGCAGACAGCCATTCCCCGTTCCACAATAAAGCTGAACACTTTAAACTGTTGCACGTCCAGTTCTCGGTAGGGAATTACATTGTACATCCTTTTTTCACTCACTTCAACAAAGAACAGGGAGAGCTGCTTCCATTTGTAAAATGCTGAGTTATGAGTTACGAGTGAGGAACTCGCGGACGCTTCATTATTTGCGGGAATCGCTATTTCCCCGTTCGATTTCTGGTCTACAATCTACAGTAGATGAAAAAACCTAGTCGCAACAGATTGAAACGGGCGCACGTAGATTTCGTTTTTAGATATGTAAATGGAAAACGTAAACCTTATATTAAGATAATGATGGTGATGGTGAATGATTGATTTATTAATCACTCGAAACGTAACAAATTGACGACAGAATGAACAAAGTTTATTATAAATAAACGTTATAATTACAGTCATCAATCATCTACCGTGCTTTAAAATATTCGTAAATGTTCGCTACAAATAAATAATAATTTGAAAAATTTAAATATAGTTGTTCAGTGACTGTTAGAACGTAACATAGGTACCCACATGTTATGGTAGATTTCAGAAGAATAAATATAGTAAACATTCGATTCGGAGGGGTACAAAAAAAACTCCTGGATAATATTCGCCATAACTTATATTACCATCACACCATTTCCCTGCGAGGGTAGGCAAAAAGGATAGAGCGCCACACTGTCCTGATACACAACTCCCGCCTCATCCACATTCATACATCTTCGCATACAAGCTCAACGATTATTTATTGAGGCTCCTAACAGGACCGTCCTCCAGAGTCTGGTTAATCTGGTCATGCAACGTCTTCCGTGGTCGTCCTCTCTTTTTGGCGCCGTTAACATTTGCGTCATATATTTTTCTTACCATTCTTTCCTCATTCATTCGCTCAATATGCCCAAATCATCTGAGCGACCGTTTTTTCATTCTATCAACTATGCTAAGATCAGCTTTACAGTATTCTGTTGTCAGTATGTCAGTAACATCTTCATTCTTTACCTACTCTAAGTGATCTCATCCCTACAGCATTCGGTCTACTTTTATTCCTCTTCTGCCAACCCTCCAGGCTTCACTTCCTAACATCAGTGTTGGTACCAAATCCCATTGTGTACCGCTAGTCTTGCCTCGGTAGACATATTTCTGTTATAAATGATTGCATTCGAAGTAAATACATTATATTAGTAGGTAACTACGGTAAAATTCCCTCCGCCTCCAAATAAGAACGAGTAATTTTTTCTATACCTAAGCGGATTTTCACACTTTCCTTCGACAGCGTGTCCATAATTTTGTCAGTTTGATTTTCTGTTATCATGTTTTATTTTTAATTTTTTCGGCACTACTTTGAACAGTACATATTTCTTATGTCAAATTCATACACTATAAAAACGTATGATCGAAAGGTAATATGTACATTCTTATTGAAAAATAAATACTATTTAAGGGCAAAGGTTGGACATTTAGGTCGCAGCGTTTTTTTATGCGTTGGGCATTTAAATACAAATTTTGAAAAATCTTTAAATAATATTTTGTGCGTATTTGAAAGAAAATCATTATTTTAGTGCTCCAATTAAACGTGATACCGGATAATCGGGAGTAAATGCTGTATTACCCAAAATCGTGTACAAACGATGAAATTTTAACTGTGATATACAACATAACTTTGTTTTTTATTTTTGATATTCTATATAAGTTACGTTAATGATAGTCCAACGTTTTATAAGTCAGAAATATTGAAAAAAAATACAAAATTTGATGTCGCTTATCTCCATAACTGTTAAATCAGGACATTGATGTACTAACATTTTCGACGCCGGTATCTGCCTGAAGTATCGTGGACTAGCTGTGTTATACCCGTGTTATCTTCCTAACGTTAAAAAGTTTTTTTAAACTATCAGGGTGATTAACGACCTATTAAAAATCTGTATGTCAAAAAATAAAAAATATATATATTTAAAAAATGTTACCAGTGTAGAGTTGAACTATTGAATTAATTTTTTTTGATTTCAAGTAAATGCAAATAAGTAAATAAATGTAAAAAAGAAACAAAAAAGTTTTATTTATATCATTGATGGATTTGACGTTAACATTATTATTGTATATAATAATGATCATTAAATTAGGTGAAAAACTTTAACTTTGTTACCTCTACGTGAGTTTAATAATTTTTTTATATTTTTTTAATTTTTTAAATTTATTTAATTACATTGTATATAAGTGTGTTAATTACATGTCATATATTTGAATAACAAAATGAGTATATTAATTAAGCTTACCCACCTTTAAAAGAGAATTCAATTCTCGTGTTTAAAAATGGGGGGCATTTTCATATATATTATTAATGTAATTATTAGTAGCATTATATTAGAATAGTGAATTAGGATTTATTTTACGGATGAAGTATTAAACTCATAGTTTAATACTTCACCCGTCGATAGGAGATTCTGCTACTCCCGAATCTTAAGTTATAATATATAAAAATATTATTACACTCATGTAAAGGTAACAAAGTTCATGTTTTTCATCTAATTTAATGATCATGTTTAATTTAGTTTTATATTGATTTTCACCTTGCGCACAATGCCGCTTCTGACGACCAAAGTATACATCATTTGATGCTCCCAAAATGGTGGTACGACTGGTTTCGGCAGGTATATATAGGTGCGCGCCTGTACAGCAGGCGATCGGAGCCACCGGTGGACTTGCGCGAACTTTCAATTTCCAGGTGCACGTCCGATTTACATCGGCAGCTCGACAGCCGCGAAGTTGGAGATGTATTTCCTGTGCAAATTGATTGGTCTATCGAGTTTAATTACGTATCCATTGTGGGATTTGATAAGGGACAAAAAATTTCCGTGAATAATTTACGATGCGCCGTACATTTTATTTTATCATTCGCGGATGCGTTTCTATAGCGAACGTGCAGATGGATGCACACTCGTAAAAGTTAGTAACAGGAGATGGTTACAATAGTGATTGTTATCCCAACATTAATAAATAGACACATTATTACTTTATTATTAATTTATGTACGTGTAGAATTTCTATGAGAGATGAAAAACTGTCTGATTAATGCGGCACATTCACTGCAAATGCATATTTCGGCGTTTTTTTTTTTTTACGAAAATGTGGGTTTTTATTATTCATTTATATCGCAATTTATATTCTAGACTGCAATTTTTTTTAGGGGAATAACTTAGATAGAACCTTGTTTCTTATATAAAAGTAATAAACTGAACATAATTTATAATAATTAAGAAAATATAAGCATTAATCGACAGGCCGCGGCCAAAAAAAATTTTAGTGTCCTAGGCGGCGCAAAGTTTTGATGAATATTTATATGTACGCATAACATGTTTTTTTATACGTATAAAGTATACTTCATTATCTAGAATCTGTACTAAGGAAATTAATAAATTTTAAATATAAATAAAGTTATAATTTTTCTAATTTGCAAGAAATTTTTACGTTTTTTGTTAATTTTAAAACGCTTTTTATTTATATAAAGAGATGACTTTAAACAGTATATTCTGTTTATTCCCCTATTTTAAGGCTTTAATCACTAAATAAAAGTTTTTTTAAATAAAAACACCTTAATTATTATTTAAAAATAAAAATTCCAAAGTATGAAATGTGTCAAAAAATTACGTTATTATAAAACAGAATGCAATTATTGCCCTAAAAACCCAGTCTAGAATATACATTCTGATATAAATGAATAATAAAAACCCACATTTTCTTAAAAAAACGCCGAAATATGCATTTGCAGTGAATGTCCAGCCTTAATGAATGAATAATAGAAATATTGGCTATAATTAAATAATAGGAAACCTTGGATGAATCTATTAGTAGATGTGCGTAAAACTGATTTCAACCAAATTTTTAAATACCTAATATTGGAACATACTTATTTTACACAATACCCATCACGTCGAAATTAACGATGTTAAAAACGTTGTACAGGTAGGTAGTTAGTAACAAAAACTTCGAGAGAGTATTATTCTACATTCGATTTTGAATAGAATATATTTTTTACCCTTTGGGTGAAACGTGAAAAGTTAAGGAGATAAGCGACATCAAAGTTTGTATTTTATTCTTAATATTTCTGAGTAATCTTTTGCATTTTTTCAAGAATAATACTGCTTATTATTTTTCATCCCTTTTATCCTAATTGGTTCGAAGACCTATCGTCTGGACATTATTCTTCTATTTTTTTCTCAGGTGGCGCTGGTGAGAAAACAACTCATATATGAAACAAAGTGTGCAAGTTAAACATATATACAACTTCCAAAAATTTGATAGATGCGGTAGTTTGTCATGTCATGGGTCGAATTAGTGAACGTTACATTGTGTAAAGTGATCACTTAAGTTAGCCGTACCATAGGTCGTAAGCCCTATAATTTGAAAAAGCCTATGAACGCCCAAAAAGATTTCCATACCTACTTTCCCATATAAAAAAGTAGCTTCATCTCTATGAGACATCTATAATATACACATATATCTTGAGTAATTAATGATGTGCCCCTGGGGATAAAATCCAGTATTGTGTTCTTGCAAAATTTGAACATACTCAAAATATTTCGAATACACAGTTATTTTTTTCAGATAAGTACAATCTCTGGTGCCTATTGTAGGTACTTTTATAGTGTCGATATTATTAGGATAACCTAAATCCACACCTAGCGCACGCCACTGACCGTTCTGTGTAGGGACTGGCTGTAACATTAAGGCCCGGGTGTAACATTACGGGGCGTATAATTCCGCGGCCCTATAATTAATGAGTGGACCATTTATTATTTGGTGATCATGAGCAGCGTCGTCTCGTCGTTACTGTCCAGCGCTAGATTATTATGGAAGAATGTTTATCTTGAAACGTGTACTCTAAGTCCAAACTCAAATTATAAGTTGGAGGACAAAAAAAGGTAGACAAACCTCTTGTATTGTTCGACAATGATGTTATAATGATGTCGTTAGGAAAAAATGCTGATTGTGAAAAAGATTTACCTTGCATCAATTCGACGACAGCCAGATGATAATTGGAAGCAATAAGCTTCTGAATATGAATAAAATTGGTGTATTTTTGGACAAACAATTCTGGATAATGGGTAAACCTCTTTGGCAAGGAAAGAATACAAAAATATCTTCAATTGTCACCAATGTATTAATTTTTTTTGTTCTTACCTTTGTAATATCTTTTTGGTCGTAATCTGTAAGATTAATTCCTCAAATTCATTATGTATCTAAATTACTTTACAGAAGCAACACAATAATTAAATGTTGTATAGAGCAAGCCAAAGCTGCGTTCTTCTGGATGAAAAAATGCTACGCTATAAGAATGATACAATGTTTCCTGTTTATATGGAATGGAATCATCGACACTCGCTGAAACAATGCTAAAGCGACTTGAAGAATTCGAGATAAGAAGTACAACCACCAGCGACCGATGGCTGATTGGACGGGAAAGTGGCTAATACCATAATCACTACAAATCAGAAAAATAATGCTAATATTTTCACGCGAATTCCTAAGGACATCTCAGTAGTGTGCAATAGGTTTAGATTACGCCATTAGAAATGCTATATTCAACTGTGCTCTGCGTACAGGATTATGAGTTTTCGTTCAACCGATGTTTTTAGTAAGATGCTAAAAATCGTCAATTAGTAAACGATAGGTAAAAAATCCCAGCTAACAGTAGCAATAAATGATGAATAACACAGCACAGCGCTTCACGGGACGACAGTAGTAGGCATCAAAACTAAACAACTAATGATTCTACTACTAGAGTGGGCGCTCGAGTAGTTATAATTAATCAGAACATGTATTTATATTTGTTTCCTAGAATTTATGAAAAACAGACCAAATAGATTTTTGAAATTTTTGCAAAAATTGTGTTGTTTTCCAACTTACGATAATACGAATTTTCTTTTTACTAAACTAACCCAGCACCTCCCATTATCTACAAATCCTCTTTTAAGTGAAAGCTGTAAGAATCTGGACATAATTGCGAGATGTAACAATGCTGTTATTGGTTGGAACAGCACCCAAGCGCCCCCAGGCCCCTCTCGGCGCTGGTTGGACGAGAGCGCTGACGATACAAGTATTAAAAAGCGGCTTGCGGGGAAATAATAATAATAATTGCAGAGCCCAAGTCTCGGAACCGGAGAAGTGAAATGTTCCCTTCGGTTAGCACCAGCCCTGGAGATGAATATCAGCCGACAATTACTTTACCTAGTTTCAGTCCGTTTTGCTTATAAACCGGAGTTACTTCCGTAGCACGATCGCATTAACAACAATATTCCTATTTTTCATTTTTCAAAGGGTTATCTTCTTCTTCTTTTTCTTCCTAGACCGTTAGTCCCATTTACTTGGGGTTGGCCTTCCTTGTCCGCTTTTTCCATTGAGCACTGTTTTGTGCTATGCTGGCGTCGAGTTGATCTTCTTTTAGGTCTTTTTCGACCATCGTCAAGTGGCGGTTGGTTGTTTACGTTTGCGTTTCGTCGTTGGCAGGTTTAGGGCAAGCTTCACCATATGGTCTTCTGGGCGTCACAGCTATCACTTTCAATGGATTATGTCTATTGAAAATAAAAAAACAAAAGCTATTAGAATTTCTAAGCAAGAAACTAATTATAGAATAATTGTTGATTGTAGTTATTTTATTACAAAAATGCTCGGCATGTCAGTCAATAAATAACACTTGAGAATAGTACCTAAATAGACTGATCAGAATAATGTAAAGAATGCCAAAAGACAGGTGCAGTCAGTACATTGAAGCATGAGTTGTATGAAACATGTATTAGGAAAAAAAGCGAAATTATATATTAACTGACAGAATATTATGATATATGAATAATAATAATAATTGTGACAGGAATGTTATGAGGTAGATTATTATATTTGTAGAAATTCAAGCGAAGCATAGCCCATTTTTTCTCGTACTCACTGCACGCTCTCAAAATGATAGAAAATACATGAAAGAGAGGACCTGGACCTTTTGCATGTGTTTTTTTCCCAATTCGTGGGTCTTATGTGGTTTTTATATCGATAAGTCAAGGAGTTAAATATACATCAACTGAAAATGATTAGCAATAATGTCGAGTAGTTTTTATTTATTTCTAAAGTGTTGACGAGACATTGAAGGGTTAGAAGTTATTATTACATCTCCATTGAGCGAATATAAATTTGTCCTGTAGGTGAGTAAAAAAGAACAGGTTTTACGCAATCCAGTTCTAAAATGAGATCTGATACTCTAGTGTCGTGAAAGGCTTAACTACAATATACTGGGTAAACTATGAAATTTCATCTGCCGTAGAAGGCTGTTGTATCATTTTATACAAACTATTATACGGTTTGTATATTTATAACATTCAACAAAATAATTCTAACTGCCATATCTTTATTTATGAAATCCATAATTTTACATTATCAAGCTTTAAGAGTTAGAGCAATGAATAGTAATATAATATTTATTTTAAATAATATTCGGATACCTCTCGATGAATAAATTGTGGCGAACACCTACGGACACGTGGGCTTCTACAGATCTCTGATCGGCAAGGAGAGTATCTGTTCCAGGTAATAATGTTACGCCCTCCACTTATTGATGAGGGTTTACCCTGATGTTATTAAAAATATTCCAAGAACCCCGAGCAGGTATGGATACGGTTTTAGGAATGTGATTTTTTAGCCTCTCATTTTAATTTGTATTTTCCTCACATCAAATTAATTCCTCTTCTCAAAATCTTTAATCTATTTGTGGTTTGATTTGTGTACAAGTCAGTCGATTGCATAATCAAATAGTCGGCCGTATTCTGAAAATAGCAATATTGCGATTTCGGTGTCTTCACAGTTATTCAGCCGTTTTCTGAAATAAGCAATATTGCTACTTCTGTATTTCAACAGTTATTGTATGACGTATGACATTGTAATGCCGCCAATTTTGAAGTTTGACAGGTTATAAAATCATCAAAGCTCATTATTCATAATTGTGAATAACTTAACATTTGTTAACGTTTTTGATCTTTCTGATTGAATTAAATAATTTCAAACCTGTCCTACTTAAAACGTCAAATTGGCGGCATTACAATGTCATACAAAGATTGTCAAGGTACAGAAATGGCAATATTGCTCATTTCAGAATACAGCCGATTGTGCAAGATTGTAATGTCATCATTGTTAACGTTTTAAGTTTGCAGGTTTGAAATTAATGAATTCAATCAATCAGAAAGCTCTAAAAAGTAAACAAACGTTCAGTTATTTACAAATTGTGAATGAACTAACGTTTGTATTCATTGCTTTGTTTGTATTAATTGATTAATTTAGTTCATTAATTTCAAACCCAAAATGTCAAAATTGATGCCATTACAATGTTATAAAATAACTGTCAAGGTAGGGAAATAGCAATATTGCTATTTTCAGAGTACGGCCGAGTATGATACTTGTATGCCCATGCGGGCGATGTGAGCTCTCCATGTGAGCATATAAATGTAGCTTGGGAGGGGTTCGCTGATTTAGTGATAATTAAATGAAAAGTTATTTGCATTTGCTTTATCACAACATAAAGAAGAAGAAATTTTATCTCTAACAGAATTTTTAAAAGTAGACATTTTTAGCGCTTAATCTCACGGATAAAAACTTAAAAATAGTTGTGATTATAAAATGTTGTATTTGGATAATAAATTGTGAGGATTCGTATTTAAAATTTAAGCGTATATCTTGAAATACCCCTTAAAATTAAAAGGCATATATTATGTAGAGACCTACATTTTTCGCAAATATTTTTTGACAAAAGTGGAAATCATGAATTATTTATTTACCTTTGGGAAAGTTGACACCAATCTTAAAATAAACATACATATTATATAAAAAATAGTACCAATTATGAACTTTCCATAAATGATTGTTAATGCAAAGTATGACAATATATCTCAGATAATTTTTGGTTACAAAACGTACTTATTGTCATTATACTTATTGATTTTTTACAATTCATAGCACTTTTACTTTGGACTGTGATCAATAGCAGGCTTATTCAGAGTTGTGTAACAGAAATTACAATCTTAGAATGTGGAATTTTGTAGATGTGGCACTCGAAAAACAGATCTAGAGTGTTGGTTTTCACCAAATTCATAAAAGTGCCAATATATCGATATTGTATATTTTGATATTGATATGAGTTGGCCTATCAGCCCTCCAAGGGATGACGTTTACTTTTGAGATACCTGTAAATAGTTCATTTTTCGATTACAGTTATGTTAAATTAACTACCTACCACATTTTTTCAAAACAAAATGTTAATAATAAAACTCTTATATTTTGAAACGTTATTTGCAAGTGTCAGTCGACTGAACTGCAGGATGTAGATTTGAACGAATTTCTGCAAAGGGTCTTTCCATTGTGCATTTTGAACTCTATAGATCTCTCCCCTCCAGCATCTGAACTCTGCTAGACTTAACTCCTACACATGTTTTGCTGCAAAATTCTAAAGATAAATTAACATTTTCATTTAAGTACAGAGAAAATATAACGATAGGCGTAGTAAGCCATTTTAGTATATGCGGCAATGTCTCTGTGTAGTCTTAGCAGTACCTTTAACACGCTTTTTGCATACTTAGTAGGTACTTACTTGAGCACTGGGATATTATTCATACACGCATAACTAAGCTAGCGAGTTGTCTGCTGCGTACCATAAATTGTTTTCCTTTTTTGGACATGTTCCGCTTTGAGTGGTTAAATAGAAAGAAGTGCAGTCCATACATTAAATAATTGGGTGTATACCGCAGAGAATAAACTATGTACGGATATAAATTAAACCTAGTTCTGTAGGACTGGGGATTGGGGCACAGCGAAAGAATAACACCTCTCGCGCATGTCTAAGACGAATGTATACCTACTGCACTTTCATAATTAAAGCCCTAGTAAACGAGACGAATTTAAAAAAAAATTGTTCCAAACCGAGTCTCCTTAAGTAAAAACGTCTACTTATAATAATGCGACTTGTTTACTAAAATATTTTACTTTTTATAAGTATTTAGTTTGACCTTTTCATAATTGTTTCAAAATTTACAAGCATCTAGTAATTTTTTAAACAAGGCGAACGTATGGCATCAGAAGTGGTGCCAAAATGTGAACAACAAAGGAATTTATGTTTATAGGTACATGTCTATTATTTATTTTAGTGGTCTGCGGTGTAGGTATATAAATTAAATTTGTTTGATTTAGATGATGTTTTTTTATGCTTTTGATCGATTGAAAGGCTTTAAAGAGTATCTTCGGCGTGTGGATGGACCTTAGCTCAAGGAAATATCTCCTCCTGCACCTTGATTCGTCAGTCATCGACCTCGAGAGCCAAAGGTCCCCCTGGATCCTTTCTAACCATTAAAATGATGGTTTTCGGACTCTCTTTTTGTTTGTGAAATGTTAGATGAAGACTCTTCCATCCACCAGACACCCGGCCTATTGAAAAGAATTGTTGGATAATATTTATCGTCAGGCTCATCATAAAGCATGAATTATGGAGATTAGAATTTATAGCAGAATTTGAATTAATGAAAAAATAATATATGCCGATAACACTTCTCTAAGCATACTATATACACCTTAAATGAAAAGTTAATCTGAATTAGTGTTTATTTAATCAATATTTATTATGCTATACTTATAAGATTATACATATTTTTTCATGCAAAGAAAATAACTTGCATGAAAAAAAAAATGGCAAATCCTTTAATTGGTTGTGTTTACTTTTATCAATTTTCGAGAAATACAGGGTGTTACATAGCTAGTCCACAATACTTTACATAGGGCTGTCGTCAAAGTAATTTATATCGAATGTTATAAATTAATTCGCTTTAATACAGGTCAATTAAACACTTGGATTTTTTCTGTTAGATTTTAATAATTTTATTTGACAAACTTTGAAGCCACTTTTTTTGACAACTATTGATATTAGAATATTGACGTAATGATATTTTTGAATTAAATTATTGTAAATAGTGATATACATGATTATATTACTACAAATATGAATAGAATACGATTATCATTTAAGAAAAATGTGTATACATAGAATTCTCTAATGTACAGAGGTGTAAAAATGTATGATGAGATGCCGGAAAACATGAAGAATTTAAATAAGATGCATGATTTTAAAAACAAATGTATAGAATTGTAGAGTATTATGGATTATGTAATATTATAAATTGTAGTATATTATATATTGTATATGTATTTTTAATTATAGATTGTAGATAAATTACAGGTTAGTTTATGTTATAGATTAAGATATATTATAGATTGTTTTATATTATAGAATATGTAAATGTAAATATGTAAGTAAAGATGGGTAGTATAATAATAATAGATTGTAGAATATAAAATGTAAAATACTAGTTAATATACGGGGGAGTCATATTAAATAACTTAAGAAATCAATAAATATATTTTTTTTCGACTAATAATTTAGGCATGACTCTACCTGTAAAGTATTGTGGACTAGCTCTGTTACACTCTGGCAGCTCTTCTTTAACTTTCCACCTGTTGTATAGTTTATCAGACAAATAATAATACACAATAGCATCATTACACACAAGATCATTAAGGAAGCATTGCATTACATAGTACATCATTAAGGAAGCATGAAACGTTCAGACTTGATACCAACCATAGCAATACAATCAAATTGTACCGTCTATATTTCTAGACTACGGTGTGCAGTCATGTTGTAGTAAGCGCATGTGATTAGCATTTGATAGAGATTTAAGGATAATATTTTTATTTTTAATTATTTATTGTGTTTATTTTATTTATTGGCCTGTGTTTCTAATGTTTTGTACTTAAAATATAAATAATAGTTACATGTCTAATTTTTCTTCACGCTGAAAATATTTTAAATACACCACGTAAAGCTTATGAAAGCTATCGTCAGAGGCAGCATACCTCGAGTCTATGTCTGATGTACGCCCCCTGGTGTTCCCTTAATTTAATATGTTTTCCTTACTGGTATAATATGACAGTGTAAATAAGGCTTCACCAATATCAATTGCAGAGATGGTTCTGTAAACGAGTAGGCAGGTAACATTAGATTTGCTAAGAACGGGGTGTGTGGCCAGTATTAGTACCTACTTAAAATATCAATTCAACGAAATAAGATATGATTCAGGGTTGATTTGAAAAATATATTTGTTCATTTTGGTGTTGTGTTGGTGTTGGTGGTAATTGTAAAATTGACATGTACCCGCAAAATAATCATATTATATCATAGTTAGCATATTAAATACACCGTTAATACGCATGCACCGCCTTGGAAACAAATTCTCGAAATTCATAGACATTTTTCGTTGTAGGAGCAAACCCGAATTAAAAAAATTACTTGTTGACTAAATTTTTATTTATTTTTTGTTTCCCATGAATTATATATATTATTTATTTGAAGTGTCCTAATTATTGTTCATTTTCCTTTTAAGTATGTTTTAATTCTATATTTTAATTTTTTTTGTTTATTTTATCTTATCTTATTTATCTGGTATATTGGTTTCATTATCTTTATTTTACTTTATTATTAATTTCCTAAATGTTTTAATTTTTACTGTTTGTTTATGTACTAATCATTATTTATAAATATGTATTGTTCAATATGTTTTATTTCTATTATTTTTTTTAAAATTATTTATTTTAAAACGTGTTTTATGTTAGGTATCTAAAAATCCTTGTAACTTTCTTGTACTGTAAAAGCCCACTAGGGCGTTGATTCATATATAAATGATAAAAAAAAATCCGTAATCATACAAGTAATATTTATTTCGAGCGATTAGAGAAAAATCAAATCTGAAGTTGATACCTATCCTTTGGAAATTCGTGGTATGATGATTAATACAAATTAAAATTTTCGACGCCGATCGAAGATTGTGAATCAAGGTGCACCTATCGCCCATGCGCAGACTATGGCAAAATAGCCATCATCAGCATGTCACATTATAACTAGAGACATGATACGGTAATCATTTTCTTTGTTTGTATTAAGGTGTCTATACCGATATATACATGTTCAAATGTCCTCAAACTCTGTCTGTCTCTCTGTTCTCTATACAAATCTACACCGTTTTACCGATCTCACCCAAATTTTGAATAATCGTTCTTTAGGAACTGACGGGTAACATAAGCGAAATTCTCCCCCCCCCCATTTACATCATTCCCTCCCCTCGACCATCTTTATACTTTCTATACAAATCTACATCGTTTGACGATCTGACTCAAATTTTGCATACTTATTCTTTAGGACCCGACAGATGCGTGTATATGTATGTTTGTGTGTGTGTATGTCGGTCGTATACTGTGATGGACGATGGCTTAACTTGCTTGGATTGAGAGTCAGATAATATTTTGTTACTATACTGGGAACAAGAACGTTATACTGCATCTGACTCAGGATATCTGGAGCTAATGGAATAAAGATGACAAATGTTAGCCCGGAGTTGAAAATCATCTTCGACTGGCTCACTGTAAAAGGAATTGGACAACAGCTAGTTGAATGATAAAATTATGATAAAACCATAAATAATTTGCAAATGGCAAAGCTTATGTAACATTACTTCCCCGCCAGAATATTGTAATGATGCACACGAGTTGAGTTGAAGGATATATCGATGGTTAAAATGCACCCCTCTAATAGGATGGCAGTATTCACACAGGTGGATAGTCAATGGGACCACCCAACAGCATCCCTTTATCCTTTTACCGATCCGTTCTCCTGGAAGATCAGGAGGTGAGCAACCCGATATTCCACACCCATCGTCCATGCGGAAAAACGAAACTCACACATCGGTACCTACATACCTTTAACAGAGTCAAAACTTCACCGGTTGAATGGCTTGTGGGCGTTTATTTAACACGTTTGTGGGAGCTGGCGTAAAATTTCGTACAAATTTTAGAAATCCGTAAATAAAGTAGTGAAAATAGAATTACAATTTTTGTTTTATTTTATTTTTTTGATTAGTATTCTACTTCTGGTATGAAACTAAAGTACGATGTAAAACATTTTTAGGCAAGAAAGGAAATAACTAATATATATGTACTATACGGATAAGGGGAATACTAATACATAAATATAAATAACATAATGAATGAAAATAATATGTTACAGAATACACTTTTTACGGCTGACAAATTATACTCTAGAAAATATAATTAAGAGATGTTATAAATTAGTACGCTAAAAATAACTATATGCGAAATCACTGTTTTTCATGTCGAGATATACGCCCGAATACAGAATCAGAACTCAAATGATTTAAAGGTTAAAGTACGCTTTACAACATACTTTAATATTTTAATCATTAAGTATTGTCTTTGGGCCATAGAATAACCTCGCATGTACCTATAGAGTACTTGACTTTCAAGGTCAAATATTAATTATTAAAAAATATATTTAGCTCTTTATAAATTCTGATTTCTTGCAAATTTTAACAGAGACATAGATATGTGTATTTTTTGTGGCCTTCGCATATAATATTAAAATTCGCATAAAAAGACACGTATTAAAATTTGAAAACTGAAATGTATTAAGAAACTAAATTATATTTTTATGCTCTATTTTGTAATTACCGTATAAATAAATAGTCGTTTGCTGAGAGGGGGTTAAATGTAACTTCTCTGAAATTCCCAAACCACATAGTCTCTCCTTTTATATGTTCTCTTATGCCTAAATTAAAATTATTCTCTATTTTATTTATTTCATTCTAAATTTAATTAAAGCCACTTGAGATTTGCAGAAAGGAACTGATAACTTTATCAGTATAAGTCCTTACTTAACTCCCATAACTTCCGGGAATGGGTGGCTTCTCCCTTTCAAAGGTATATATGTTTTATTAAAAATAAAACTTGATATCGATTTTACAATCTCATGTTAAAAAAGCTAGCAGCATAAATATTAAGCTAACGATCCCGGTACCGATAAAACCGAAAATAAAACCAAAAGCGAATATATTAAAATGTTGCGAAATTTATAACGCGCTATTTCTAACGCAGTTTTCTTGAAGTATATGCCGGGGGACCCATTGAATAAACATATCCAGTGCTAAAAACTTTCGCTGCTTGGAAGCGAATGAATGTCGATTCTCAAGATCATAGTCACAAGTCTGGTATCGAGGTCATCTTTAATAATCTCTATTATTAGAAGATCTTAATTTGCGGGTTTTAAAAATGGTTTTAGAAAGTCCAGCAATTACAATATTGCACGAACTTTCCAAGTTACTTCGTCCAAGGTATGTTTAATATAGTTACATTAACTGCAACACATAGTGTTAGTTTTTTTTTTTAAAGTGGGGAACTACGTTTCGTAGCGCTGCACTGAAAAGGCTTCGTGGTTGATGAAACAGTTTTTTACACGAGAAACCAATTCAAACATTCCACAACCGCGAGTGGACAGAAAATGCAGGGGGCCGCCATTTTGTATGTACAGCACGAGAACATAAAAAATGAAAGCTTTTGATTACCGCCGTTATTATTTAAAACCTACGTATGAAATAGCCATCCCGAATCTTTAATAATTATTGTTCTCTGATTGCGCTTTAAGAGCTGACCGACTTTTTTTAGGTTAGAGGGCCCAACCTACAATTTTAGAGGAATTTATAGGAGTGCTACAAAATATGTTTAATGATTTTTTATATTAAAAAAAATATATTTGTAAAGTAGGTACGTCTAATGATTTTTAAATAGCAAATAGTCAATATATCTAATTTTAGGCCAGCGACACACCACATAGAAATTGATACAAAAAATTGCGTTATTTTATCTTATTTATTTATTTATTCTGTTGCTGGTACTTTATTCAGAATATAGTGGGAAGTAGAGCTCTTTTATATTTTATATTTTACATAAACAAATAATAATGTTAGCATTGAAGAGATGTATTTGAAGTTAACTTTTATTTAAATAAATTTATATTTTTTTACATCGTCATCAAATATTTCACAAGATCTCATAGAAGGCGTAGTGCTCTGATAATCGTGTAGATACGATATCTCTTTTTACTGTTTTAGTAATTTTAAAGAATATTGGTCGTAGCTGCAGACCACCATATTATGTAGGCATGAACTAACGTAAAATTTTCAAATAATTATGAAAATGTCAAATTAAATACTCTTAAAAATTATGTCTTTGATTTAAATAAGTCACGCTTTATTACAAAAAAAAACGTTTCGACTTGAACAGACTCGGTTTGGAATAAATAAAAAAAACAGCCGACCGAATTCTGAAAATATCAATACTGCTATTTCGGTATTTTGACAGATATTGTGTATCATTGTAATGCCGTCAATGTTGACGTTTTAAGTCTGACAGGTTTGAAATTAAAGAATTCAATCAATCAGAACGCTCTAAAACTTAAACAAGCATTAAGCTATTCACACAAATTCTGAATAACTTAACGTTTGTTTGCGTTTTAGAGCTTTCTGATTGATGGAATTCATTAATTTCAAACCTGTCAAACTTAAAACCTTAAAATTGATGACATTACAATTTTATAAAATAACTGTCAAGATACAGAAATAGCAATATTGCTACTTTCAGAATACGGCAGACGGTATATTGTAAATAATACGTTTTATTTAATAGGAGATTTAATTATGCAATAATAAATACATATACTGCATTATAAGTGTGTCTTAAATATACGCGAGAGGTTGACTTGTGACCAAATCCCCCTATTTAATTCATCCTTGTATATTTTTATACTGCGATCGTAGCCGTATAGCCGCCACGACATGTATATCCATGGGAACTCAATATCCGATTGCTTTTCGCTAGCAATAAATAATTTAACTATCGGGAATAATTTTATCACGTTTTCAAAAAAATTGAGAAAATATTGAGTTGTACCCTTGTTTAACGTAGTTTCATTTATGGGGAGGAATGCAGTTTTAAATCAGGAAAATATTCCATTTTATCGTCGCTATAGGATACAGCAGCTCTTTCAATTACTTCGGTATCGAGATTATAATCCGAATTTATTACTACGTAATATTCAATTTAAAATAACGTATTCATGAACACGGGAAGCTGCTGTTTGCGTTATATTTATTGCACACATCATACGTTATAAAATATAATTTATAGATCCTCGCGTGTTCATTAACTTATGTAACTGAATAAAATTACGTCTTGCATACTTACATTTTATTTTATTTTTAAAGCTTTCACTATCCTGATATAATATAGTAAAATAAAAAGTGTATACTATGCACTCTGCCAAACAATAATAGAATATCGCATAATTGGATGGGGAGTTGCAGCCTACACACATGTTTCTGGCAAGTATATGCAAAAAATTTACTTATACACCAATATAACAAAATTCTAATAACTATCAGCAGTCCAAGCCCAAGAGACACGGTAAAAATTAATTAATACCGACTACAAAAACCACATTTGGGCAGAGATTTACTAAATATTACTCTATTAAATTGTATAACAGATGGCCAATGGAAATAAAATATGTAACAAATGGGTATATATTTAAGAAACATATTATAAAATGGATAAAAGTATTGGGCAACGAAAAAATAAAAAAAGAACTAACGAAAAATAAGTACTACTACTAACTACCATAAAAATAAAATAATATAATGTTGTACAATATGCTCACCTCGACACGAGATGGCACTATTATCATTAATAAATATAAAATGTACCTAAATGTAAATAAATAAATACTAAAAAAATGTTTTGAAATTTCTTATGTTGCGATAGTCTGCACACGTGTCACTCTGGACGACTCTTATCTACTGAATTTACTAAGTATTGCGGGCTTTGACACAATTGTCTTTGATTACGAATATATTTGATATTCGATGTAATTTAAGAATTTCTTGTAGAAATATTTAATACTAGAAAATATGTTTTTCCTTTTTATTTTAAGCATAAATGACTTACCCAAGTAGCTCCCGGGAGGGCCGGGAAAATAGAGTGTCACACTTTTGTTTTACATAAATATCTCGCTTCATCAGTGTAATGTACTTTATTATAGTTGCTCGATGCGCTGATGTTCAAGGTTTTAATAGGTTTATGTTCCAGTATCTGGTTTATCTGGTCACGCCGCGTCCTGTATTTCTGTTGCATCCGTACTTACGTCTTACACCTTCTTCCTTACGTAGTACATTCTTACTATCCTTTTCTCATTAACTTGTTCCAAAGACACTTTGTTAGTCCTATTGACTTTACTTAAAATTTCTATTGCAATATTAATTTTATTTTAAATACAAATATAATAAAAAACATGAAGACAAAAAAAGCAGAGAGTCCCCAGGTAGGAAAAGCATGTTGGTATAAAGGGATATCAAAAACAATACATATCTACTTAATAACTATAACATAATACAGAAGAACTATACAATAAATTTTACACTTAACAACTTTAAATTATAGACAAACACATCAAATATCGTGATTTGTTCATTTTATTCCAATTTCCTGTATTTTCTGCAGTTGCTTCCTTTTCGATACATATCTTTGCCTTTCTTTTCCTAGTAAAAAAATTCCTCAAATACACAAATATCCATAAATATTAATTATTTTGTGCTGATAAAATTGATTATAATATTATTTTTCTTGCATATAACGCACATCCTGCTTTCAAGACTCTGTAAATTATGAAAACCATTAATACTGATTTATCTGCACGCAGTCAATTAACGCATTTTGCTCCAGCATTCCTTTTTTTTCTCTTAATTATTCACAAGTTACACAGCCAAGGTGACGTTTCGCAACCACATGTGACTATTTTTAGAATATTTCAATTTCAATTTATTTATTTAATGATATAACATTACAAACTAAGTGTTCAAGGCATACATATAATGAAAGTACATATTATATCAAAATAACAATATTTAATTAATTAAAGATAACATAGAATCTGGTTAAGGGTATAGAAGAATCCTGCTTCGGAAAATCCCTTAAGACATTTTTTTTTACGCTTCAACAGGCCAGGAGGCCTAATTACAGAAGCAAAATACATCACAAAACACCCAGGCTTGAGTAAATCACATAGATTATATTGTGAGCTCATCGGGAATCGAACCCGGAACCCTCGGTGTGGGAAGCCAGTGTCATACCCACTGCGCTACGAGGGCCGCCATGGAATATATCAATACCCAAAGCGATATTGTTCAGCATAGCGGTAGCTCTTCCAACAGACATAACCATCGGCAGGTTGGTCCTGTATATTGGAATGTGAAACAATCTATGCTGACGATGTCTAAGGTAATTATCAGGAACATACAAACCAATGCTCCGCATAATTTCAGGATTATCGATCATACCGCGCAACAATCGATAAAAATGTGTAATCAAATACACATTCCTTCTAGTCTCCAAACTGTTGTAGCCAAGCATACCCTAGAGAAAAATATTACGAGTCACATATCCCTCTTTCCAGCTCTTTTACCTACAGGTACATATTTATCATTTTAGACACAAACGAGGAAGAAATATGGAAGGAAAACATATTTCAACCCTTGATAGTACGATACATGTGTCCGAGACATGTAACGCAAATTTAAAAGGAACATTTTGTGTTCGGTGATCTGAGCAGCGGCCGGACATTGTCCCGAGTCGCAGTTGAGAGATGAAAGCCATTAAGGCTCGAGCGCCGTACACGTCTCTGCTGTCCCGCGAGTCCTCGGCGCGGCCGGCCAGTGCGCGGGGGGCGATTCTCCGTCTGCCGGCCGCCATTCCACACTCGCCTCTCGAGATCGCCCGTCCGTCGCCGGGTCTCGCGTCTGCCCCGAGGCGGTCCAGCGCCCGATGCTGCGTCTGATCTTTCCGAGCGTTTCTGTCTCGGATGATTTTTGACATTTGCGTGTTCCTTTTGTATGCATCAAGTTCTGCGCACCAGACAATCTAAAATGTATTACTCGTATCGTGTCAGATTTGTACTTTCTATCGTGAACGTTGTCTTTGATTCATTGTTAGTGGCGAATGCAATCTTGCGCGAAAATTGCAATTACATTCGAATTCGAAGTCCTAGGATTAAAATACTCGTACAATATTAATTTATATTGCAGTTACTTTGTGGTGCATCGTAGTTACTTTGATTTTCACTAAACTAAATTTTGTACTACACGTTGAGTTATTTTGTCACTGTCCGCAGTTGTCCCTCGGTAGGCAGATAAGGATGGAGTGCCACACACTTTTGTGACACTGAACTCTCGTTATGTCAGGTTTATCAGGTTATGCCAGATTTGTCTTGATTAGATAGTTGTTTTCTAGATTTTAAAATTTGAAATAACATATATTTTTATTTAATTTATTTATTTAATTTATTTTTTTACAAATACATTTTTTTTATAAGGTAGTGACAGTTACTTATGATTGGATGTTTCTCTACTACATGAGGGTCGTGTATAGTAGAGGAGTATCATTACATTATAAATTTACAAAGAATTATGTGATAAAATGTACACATTCATCAGGCAATAAGTACCTATATGTATACACAATCAAGTAATAATAAGTAAGTAATGGGTACATATATATAATAATAAGTAAGTATTAATTAAAGTAATAAGTAGGTAATAAAAAGTAATAAGTAAGTAATAATAATAAGTAAGTAAAAGGTACATATATAATAAAAATAAAACTTTAATCATTTCTGAAGATTTTTTAAAATGATTTTTCGGTGAAAAGCGAGTAATCACATTTTCCGAGTTAACGTTGACTACAAAATCATTGTAGTAATTTTAATTTCGGAAACGTCCAAAGATGACAACTTTTAAAGTATGTTCGCATTTTTGGTCACCTCTGTATATTTTGATAATATTTTCCGGTCCAGAGAAAAAATTCCCTACCACTAGCTCGAGAATCTCATCCCTGTTCCCATTCTCGGCGTCCGCCTCGCTGAATACGATCAGAGGGAGACGGAGAGAGGTATCGAAACAATACAAGTTACAAGCTGGTCACCGCAGCCTCTCGGATGTTTCTCCCGAGATGATCTCTCCGATATGCGGCAGGAAACATTTTGATGGGCGGATTTATGCCGATTCGATGGCAAATAAGATTTACGAAAGTCTCGCGAGTATTACAAGTGTATTGTGACATTGATTGACATGTGGAACGTGAACACGCGTGTGTACAGCGAGCCGTTAGAAATATGGTTGTGTAAAACCACAATATAACCTGAGTTCTGCCAGATCGCCTGTAGGTTTTGAATTTATTTTATTAATATCGGATTGGATAATATTGGTCATGTTTTTATTTTGAGTTTAAGAGCACGTTATATACCAGCACCGGAAGAACCTACATAATTAATACATTGGTAGTAGTACCTAATACGTAAAAGGAAAATACAATATGGATATGGTATATGTATTCTTCTAGAAATGTACACAGTAGTAGTGTATATCGATAGTCCCGTATATACTATACATTATCGAATCTGCGAAAATTCGATTTTCGTTTTATTATCTTAAATCTTAAAGTTTACTCAATATTTTCGCAAAATATAATAAAAAAATTATGAAGATTTTATTTTATTTTTATGAAGAAGTTGAATGTTTAAGATACGTCGTAAAACGAAAAACGAAAATTTGAAAATTCTACAGTATTTATACTATAGAATTTGCAAAATTTCGATTATGTAGGGACCTTCGATATTTGAGATAAAACACCAATATATTTTTTCTTTTAATAATTAGGTTAGAACTATCTAAAGTGACATAAAAGTTGCTAGTTAGCCTATTTTTTACTAGTCATTTATATTTGCTGCTAGTCAACATGTACTTGATTGATCAATTAGAAAGATAAATAGTGAAAATCCACGTATCGAAAACAATCGAAACCTTGGGGTTCCTGTTTACCGAATTACTCAAATTATTAAGGGCCGGTGTTTGATCAGTAGTTAGAGTAATAGTTAAGAAAAAAGCATAGATTTTACGAAAACAGGTAATTTTATTGGTGGAAAACGCAAAAGTCTATGCTTTTTTCTTAACTATTTATTACCTTATCGGACAACCGGCCTTTAAGTCAATTATTTGGCAAAGCGAGTAAAATTCACCACCTATTTTCATATGTTCTCTTTTTTTTGTATCACATCATGTGTATGTGTATATGTATGTAATAATGTATGTAATAATGTATGTAATATGTAATGTAATAAACATGTATGTAATAAACACACATGTATAGGAAGATATCAAATTTATTTATCAGGTTCCATATATACGGATATCTATCTACCTAAAGTGACAAAAATAAAATTATTTAAATTACTAATAAATTATATAATTAACAAGAATACACACATATATATTTCAATAAATTAGTGGTTAATTCAAAGTTTATTCTGGTTAATTATGTGAATAATGTTACCACAAAATCATTTTGCAATAATTGAAGAAACTATTGAACTACCCAATCAATGATGTTTTAAAAATGAAGAAAATTGCTTCACTTTACGGGCCTTATCTGTGTGGACTTGTGACTTTTTTTTCAATAATGTTACAAAAGTAAAAGATTTTCTTAAATTTATTAAAATAATCGCAAAATCAGTTAGTTTACTTACAATTTATGTTGTAAAAAACACTTTATTAAAAAAATATTCTTTTTTACTCCCTTTATATTAACTCGTGGCGTTTGCTTGCTTGACGGTTTGCCGGGTGAAAAAACTTTGGATCGATTTTAAACCCTTTTTTCGTGATCCAATCGAGCTGAAACTTGGCAAGTAGACTCGTGGCGATGATCAAAAAGATCTATCAAATTTTCGTTTACAAATTTAATAATTATAGTATAATTTCAGATTTTTAGAAATTTTATTGGTTTTTTCAGATTGGAATCATTAGAAAAGTTTGATTATATACAAGATAAAAAATATTGAATTTCGCTCACGATTGCCAGACGATCGCCTTAAAATAACGAAGATTGAAGATCACATGTAACATTTGTTTCCACACACCAGTCCTGCCTCAGTATAAAAGTAAATAAAAGTCATAAATAAAAGTAATGGAAGAAACTAAAAATGGGTTATTCATAATTATTACATTTTCTTCTTCCTTGCAGTCGTTATCAGGCTGTATCTTCTTCGGTTCTGGGTGTCGCTTTTATCCAGGCCATTTCTCTGTAGTATTTTTGAGCATTGGGTCATCCAGGAGTTTTTTGGTCTTCCTCTATTAATTACATCTGATAACGAAAATATTTTATATTACTAAAATAGGAAAACATTTTGCTTCGGGGAGGCAATTTACCTAGGGACATTATGGCCAAAGTATGTTTCGCAAATATTGGTATTCATCGTTAGTGGAGCGATACGAAAATTCCAAAACAGATCAACCGATTTGTTATGGCGGATATGCGCTCAGGTACACATTATTTTCAAATATCACGAACCACCGAGAACCATACAATACTCTCGGAAGCTTAACGCACCATCGAATGGTCATGTACCCATTCCTAGGGGGGGAAATATTTCTCTGTGAACATTTATTTATAGAAATATTTCCATTTAGATTCCCGCTATTCTATACACTGTACGCGGTTGAATATAGCGATTTCTCAGAGAGCTCTATTGATTCTGCATGGCCAGCAACCATTAGCGTTGACCTTTTCGTCGCTAGCAAGGATAGGTAATCAAAGGTACAGTAACATTTAATACACTCGTGCATTATGATGATTGGCAGTAGACTCTCGGTTATCCGGGGTCGCATAAACCGGGTTCCGGATTAACCGGGGCAGTAAAAACTGCCGAAATTCTTTAACAACCTTTCGAAAAATTATTTAAAATGTAATAATAATTTTTCGTTCGACTACATAATACGTTCCTACCGAAAAATCAAACACCTCATACATCCGAGATTCAGGTCGATATGTTTATTTAGATGCAAGCTGGCACATCATTTAAATTTTTAATTAAAATAACGCGTGCACAATGGTTGATTTATTATTGTTTTTTTTTAATTTTCATACTTACTTAAATGAAATTGTTTCATATTTTCATATCACATAGCTGTGTATGCTGGTATGTAAGGTAAGTTTTAGTTTTTTTTTTGGGAGCGAGTTTTCAAAGGTTTGATTATTCCGGTCAATTTTTTCCGTACGTAAGTCGAGAATCGGAGAATCATTTCTTTGAAATTTTTGTTCGATATAAATCACTACATCATATCACGTTAATGAAGTTTTCAATTAAATTTTTAATCGTCATCAGTTGTTTTCTATTCATTCTTGGATGAAGTATCCCCCACTTTTCCTTATCCATTGTTTTTCGTTACCACATATTTCTGCAAAATTTGATAATTTTGTCAGTTCCACAGGTTTTAGGGCGGCCTGTTGACCTCTTGATTTTCCTCGGGTACCTGCATTCATCCGGCGATATCTTTCGAACGATGTGATTTGCCATTGCCATTTCATTTTTTCATAAAAGCTGATTTGGATTGCATTCGGACGTCTGATTATGATATTTTAAAGTAATCTTCCATTGTTCGTAAAGCGAAAAGATCCAATCAATGCATAATTCTTGTACTGGCGTAAAATAATACTCAACACAAGAGAGATCCAAATATTTATTAATTAGAATAATATAAAGAGGCAGGGAAAGATGTATGTTGAGTAGTAGACGAAAATTTTGTATGAATTAGAAATCAGAAAAAATAGTCGATATAATTTAATGCCTCGAGAAAAAAAAAATGTATTTTCCCCGCTAAAATTGAAAGGCAACACCATGCTTAAGTACCCAGTAGTTGTAAGTAGGTTGAAAAAAAATTGATACGACGAAAAAATTAAAGAATAAAATTAATAACTTTTTAAAATTGAAACATAACATCATGGTTCAATTTCATAATTTAACTTTTCAAGTTCCATCGTATGATAAATGGTCATGAATATTCAATAGATTTCGAAGCAAACATCGATAAATAATTGGCCTGGGTATATTGTATGTACATATTTATGTGGGTATACACACAATACATTAAAATACACTTACATACGTATATTCAGTTTTAATTAAAACAACCGCTTGTGTAAGTGATAATTGCTGATATTAATTTTCGATGGGAACCAACACACGAGAATATTTAAAGTAGGAACACGTACTTTTTGTATTTTAACTTTTTTATTCGAATGTTTTGCTCAGTTTAGTCTAACTATCTCCTGTCTGTGCCATTCAAACCATCATCACCACCTTGAAAATCCGCACGAAATAAACTTTAAATTATATATTTATGAATGAATTTTTTATCTATGCTTTTTAATGCTACCGATTAACAAACTTATTATTATTCTGTTAATATTATTTTTAATAATTGTTTTATTAAACGACTAAAATTACAATAGCGAATATACGTGTAGATACATTTATTTGCGGAATAAAAAAATGTACTAATATAGTATTCTAACACAAAACTGAAAATATGATTTTAAACATTGAAATATATCAAACTAACACATATTATCTACAAGTTATATTTTGACAGTTTTCACATTGGAAAGAGATATTCCACATTATCAAAAATATTTATCATCTTGAAGAGCGAATACGATCTATACAGGGTTATTTGGAAAACATTAATAACCTCGCTGATTATATTTATCCCATGATTATGAGTCGAAAATGTTCAAGCAACCATGACCAAATATCAATAGTTATGGAAATATGCGACATCTAAGTTTGCATTTTTTTTCAATATTTTACTTATTTATTGTAAAACGTTGGACAATAATTACAGTAACTTATATCAAATATGAAAAAGACATTCCCTTTAATACAAGTCAAATAAAATAATAAAAACTTTCGAATTCCATTTGAAAAAAAAATGCAATTGGAATTTCTGTAAGGTTTTTATCATTTTATTTGACTTGTATTGAAACGAATGAAATTTTCGTAATCGATATAAGTTACTGTAATGATAGTTCAACGTTTTGTAAAAAATAAGTCAGAAATATTGACAAAAAATGCAAACTTTGATATTGCATAACTCCAAAACTATTGATATATTAGGTCATGGCTGCTTGAACATTTTCGCCTTATAATCAATCAGGAATACAGTCCTGCGAGGTTATTAATGTTTCCCAATAACTCTGTATATACAAAAGGAGAAGGATTTGACTACATATTTTTTAACTGCCCAATGAGTGTCGGCACCCAATCTCTCCTTCTGAACCTAGCAGAGCTTAAAGTCCCTTTCCCAACAAGTATTCAACTTTTGCTGTCGCTATCCAGTTTTAAAAGTTCTGATAATTTTCTTGAAGGTTTGTTTTAAATTGTAAATTCTCTGCTTGATTGCGGTGATTGATGTATGTGGGCATGCGCGTGTGAGTAAACTATACGTACACTATGTACGTGTATGAATTTCAATGGGCATGATCTTTGATTAGTGGTTGGTAATAACACCCTTTTACTGGGTGACGCGCCAGTAAATTATTTATAAAAAACATAATATTAACTATATATAATAGCATAATATCAAAAGAATAAACCATCGGCGACTGTAAATTAATCTCTATTTTAAACTGATAGCACCATAGCCAAAGTTGTTTTAATATACGATTAAATCGATTTTATTGTTGATTTCACTTTCCCCCACACCCACTTTCAATGTTTAGATCTGAATTCATTTAATTTGTGTTCAATATATTATTTACTAAATATGAAATATGCTTATATAATTTTGGTCAAATTTGAAGTGTATTTAATAAACACCGATTTATGTGCAATTGCTTTACCTACTTTATGGTAGAAGATAGCTTTAAAAAGTTTGGTAAAATAATTTTAAAACTGTATCAATCTCGTAACAGCAAATTAATCTGGACAGGAAACGCAAAACCAATTCAGTGTGAATTTTAAGCGGAAAGGTTTCGTCTTGTAATCAGTATAAGTTCTTTTTTTCTGGCGGTTGTCAACATTTTAGTTTGGTTGGAATCAAAGTTACAAGGCTTTGCGTTGCATGTTTTGATTGGGTATTCGGATTAGATGAACATCTATTATTGTCAACAAACATATCTGCTATTTAATATGCTCGGCAGTAGGTACGTACGTAGACACTCTGCACACATATGTCACCTCTGCCTCCGACCGGAAATGCTTTGTTTGCACTAGTTCCGTGGCAGATGTGGTTCTACCGGAAGTTATAAACAATACGGCAATTTGCATAAGGGTCACAGCATGAAAATATTAAAAAAGGGAACAAGGACTTCTGATTTCCATTTGCTGAATGCTTTCACACTGAGCGTGATTTCACTTTAGTTTGGATCAAAAATAATATTGTATACCTTTCAGAGCTATTAATTTAAAGAAAATCAATCACTTACTGACTACTCCAAAGCTATTATTAAAGTGGATTTTTACAAAGAATGTTTGAAAAAACACTACTTATTTAATTTTACTATTTGACATCAGATAGTTTCAATATGTTACTATAAGCAATCTGAATCCAAAGCGGTTATTAATTAGAGCGATTATTTAAAATGTTGAGGTATTCGTTAAAATGTTAATCATTGTACAAAAAATTAGTGTTATCTCTGGTGAGTAATGACTAAGTATTATATTAAAATAAAAAAGAATTTTAACTGAAACAAATGTATACGTTTATATTACATAAATATATTTTGATACATAATTTTTAAATTAAAAGCATTTTCGGCTCTATTAATATTATTTAAACAATGTTTGTCCAAATTAAGTGTTTTATTCAATTAATTCGATTATTCGTGGTATGGTGATTTAGTCCAAAAGCATTGTGCTCCCAGTGATTGCGCTCCATGACATAAGCTAGCTCACTCGTGGGAAAATATACAAGTATTCACATATATTATATAACGCAGCGATGTAACTACTTTTAAAAATAAAAATTCACTATATTTTTTATTTATTTAATAGATAAATGCGTATTATTTTTTATAATATGTACTTATCTATTAAATAAATTATCAAATTATTATACATGTTATACCTCTCCAAAAAGAATCAAGTTTCTTGTGTGTGGTGAGAGATAATCACTTACAAGGAAAAAAAATTTCAATGAAACAAAAATTATGAATTAAAAATAATTCCTATGTTAGATTTTTTAAGTAGGTAAGTAGTGTAAGATATTGGTTCCTAGAAAATTTTAAATTAACAAACAATGAGTATGCTTTCAATAGCGACTTGGAAACATGATTTAGGAAGTGATAAAGCTGCATTTTTTATAAAATCTCGATTTCAGTGCATTCTAAATCCTTGCATTATTTCCCTACTAATTGTCTGTCCGTTCGTCCGTCTGTCTGTCGTAAAGTCCGTAAATTACTGTAGGTAATTAAAACATTAGATAATTATTATTTTCCGCGATTTTTCACGGGTGTAGGGATAGTGATAAAATATTTTTTATTTCTAATTCTCTTTTGTCACGATTTAATTAAAGATCTTTTTTGAACGTGCATTTTTATCAGGTACCTACTTTATTGAGTACACTGTGGATTATTTTTTTAATACTGTTGCAAAATTATTTTAATTTTCTCAGACGGTTTATGCTTGAAGTTTTTTAAAAGATACTCTTCGATTATTATAGGTATATACAGTTTATTACAGAGGAAAAGATAAGCGAGCATGACTAGTGCAGGTATGGAGAAGAACCATGAACGCCACGGGACCACGTGAAAAACTGAAGAAGAGAAATGTTGGAATCCTAAAGCATTAAACGAGAATTTATTTGGATATACACTGAACCCCCCCACCATTTCTTCGAAACCGTTTTATGAGCTGGGGTTTGATGTATTTATTATACTGTGGTTACGCTTCATTGTTGTTTATAGTTGTTTAGAGCCTTTATTAGCTGTAATAATTACAATGTACTCATAGTTAACCAGCAATAAAGCTGAAATGGTAGGAGTTAAGTAATGTTACTAGGGTAATTAACAGAGAACACATAGTCGAGCTCAATGTGAAAAAAATTAAGAGTGAATTCTAGCGTCTTTAGCATCTCTTGAATAGACCATAAAATAGATTTATGAATAGTAATTGCACAATCAATATATAAAAGGTAGAGTTTTTTTGATTGAGGAACAAGATAAATATGGGAGATCCTAGACATGGCGCCCTTCTTCTACAAGATTTGAGGTGGCTTGGACACGTCTTGCGATTGGTAATGGAATGAATACCAAGTGTTCCTTCTTAGCAGTTCCGAGAGGAAGATGTTGCGGAAGGAAGCGTCAAAACTTTGGGTCGTCGACCCAATGAGCGCGTACCAGAAATATAGTCATCGCTCTACGTATTTGATCTATAATCTGATAACAAATAATATCTATGAATGGCGAATAGTTTTTTTTTGGTATTGTTAAATTTTTCTTTTGCGTTCGAAAAATATAAACTTTATGACGAAATAAATATGTGAAGATAATATTTCAGGTACAGATAGATGTAAATACAATCTCTTCTCTTGTCTTACCGACACGAAAACCACAGATAAATCCATGAATGTATATTAAACAAGTAAAATTATGTTATATTTATATCTTATAGTCTATACAATATAATTATTTGTGGTTATTACAATTGATCCGTGATTCAATTTTTATAAAAAAATTGTGTCTAAAAACGCCAATCACGAGGACTTTTATTTTGCCTAACTAACATTATTTAGCGCGCACTATTGCAAACGTCTCAGATGGAATGTTGCCCTGAATCTCATTGGATAGAGGGATGGCATGTTGCCCTAACTTTCATTGGATAGAGGGATGGATTGTTGCCCTGACTCTCATTGGATAGAGGGATGGCATGTTGCCCTAACTTTCATTGGATAGAGGGATGGATTGTTGCCCTGACTCTCATTGGATAGAGGGATGGAATGTTGCCCTGACTTTCATTGGATAGAGGGATGGAATGTTGCCCTGACTTTCATTGGATAGAGAGATCAAAATGATGAATAATAAAACCTTTTTTTGGGAAATAAATAATAACAGTCTACATATTTTTAAGTAGTGTGACGTCAAAAACTCAATATCTTATGTAAAGTTGTTAAATTATTATTAGAGCCCATCTAATATATTTTTCTAAACAAAGTTATATAATACGCTTTAAATCATTACTTAAATTGCTGAAGGAATATGGTAATGTTCCCTGATAGTGCATCTACACTAGGGGTGTGTTATTAATGTACACTTCTCCCGCGAATATTTTACTTCTTTCCTTAATGGCTTCCCGTACAGTATCCGATCTTGATACAGACACATAAACATTATCCCACCTTTTATATTTCTTATTGCACTCCTCAACATTCAGCTTGAAGTGTACGATCAGCTACCCCAACACTTGGAAGCGCGCGCTATGACTCGGATATTAAATTCGCGTCAGGCATAACATTCTCGCCGCTGGGTACGATAATATTATACCAGGCCAAAAGTTGTACCCTATTATTTGATTCATTAAACAGAGAGGTAAAACGATACAGAGATCGTTGAATTTTATAAAAAATATTTCTTAAAATTTTAACATTATACAGACATTATTTTATGTAATATTTTTTACTTATAAATTCTGAAAGAAAATTCCATACTACTCGAGATCCTGTAAGTCATTTAAAATGGTATATCGGAAAAGTTATTGTATTCTCGTTTACAAAATTTAGTTAGCGGATGCCCGCAGATAGATTTCTAATGCGGATATTCCAGGCAAGACCAGAAGGCAGAAGACCAAGGGGCCGTCCTAGGAGGAGCTGGCAGAAACAGTTGGAGGACTGCTACGAAGCGAGGTTGCGACTAAATTGGGCTGATGTGGAGAGCGAAGCCCAAGATAGGAAAAGTTGGAACCTTACATGCGGCGCAGGGACACCGACCCGTTAGGATGAGGGATAGAACAAGAAGAAGAAAAATAACTTACAATATCTTAACAAGATGCGGATATCTTAACAAGTTATCTACTCATTTGGAGGACGGATAATACGGGAAGAATGCAGTCATTCTGTGGTACAAGGAATCAAAAAATCGAAAGGCCACTCTAAAATCATAATAAGGACCGACATATATGAAATATTCAAAATCTCCCCAAAATAGATATTAGTAAATTATTTTAGTTGTGTATTAAAATATAGCTGGAATATTAGGCTCTTCACCATTAGGCACTATAATTTTTAAAATTAATTTATAACATCGCGAATTTATAGTATGCTTTCTGAGACAAATTAATATGTTGTTATTATCAATACAAATTTATATGTCATTTAATACAAATAAATTTCTTTGTTGTCCAGAAAAATCATAATCACGAAGATAGTTATTAAAATATCATCCAGCAATCATGGTTTAACTATAATTAGAATCTCGTGATTCGAGTATTAGAAGCTGAGATTCTGTCGTCTTAGTAGAACATGGTTATTGGACAATAATCTGATCCATACAATTGCTGTAATTGGTCACGACGGGTTGATAGCTTAATTGGTAGTGTGCCTGTGGTTGTGAACAGTGTAGATTTGAGTCCCAGTTTTTTAGCCCTTGAGTGCGGTTAAAAATATTATTTTTTGCAATGCTGTCGACTAGCGAGACGTGCTAATACATTGCGGTTTAAATGTGGAGAATTTTCCACCCTTTAAACGAAAAACCTTTTAGAGAGAGAAAGAGCTTTTTCGAGGGTTCTCAATCGCTCCCCAAATGAAGTAGGACGATCATGTGAAGTCTTTAGTTGGATCACGCCTTTCATTGTGTAGTAATTCCGGCCTTTTGTTCCGCTCGGCATCCTCAATCAATGGCTAGCGACACTCCTCTCGAGGTTATAAGGGGCCCCACTTCCGGCCTAAAGTTCAGTCATCGGCGGTACTTTTGTAGATAGAATCGTAGGTCGTAGACGAAGCATAATCACGTCGTGGTTTTGTAAGTAGGAAAAATATTACATTTATCATCGGATACCTATAGTCAGTACTGGTTTGGCTAAATAGACAAAGATTTTTTAACTTCTTCTTCAAATGTAGCAAATTTATTTTGTGATAACATAGTTATAATTGATATAAATTAACTTTGTTTAAACAATTAAAGATTTTTTAATCCATATATTAACAGATAAATATACGAAGAAAATAAGTAAACACGGTATTCAGCAAAACAGAAAAATATAGATATTTTACACGTAATTATTCAAACCTATAAATATAGTAACACAAACAAATCGTTTAAATCGCTGTATTTAATAATACATTTTAAATTAAACTTAATGAATTTTTTAAATGTTACGGATTTTCGTGTACTATCTGCCGCAGTTTCACGATTTCTACGCAATGTATAAAATAAATGACAATGAAATGCGTGAAATTTTTTTTGCATATTTTATTATTATTTACTGAAAAGTGCTAAATATACTCCTAGTATAACAAGTGTACAATAAACGTGATAATTATTGCGATAAAATTAAACAATTAATTAAAATTACAGGTGTATACAATAAAATGCATATATGTTCATTTAAAAATATATTCTAATTTATGATTGGCCATAAATAAAATCAATTATGTTTTGGTAAATGCAAGAACCTGTTAGTTTCATGGTGAAATTATGCAGGTAGCGTTTATTAAGTGGAAAAATTTACATAAAACATTCCCTTGCCTTCAAAAAATTGCCATAAAACCTAAAATGGTATCTTAATCGCCGATAAATAATTTAAATTCGGAAAAAATATTGGGAACTATTAAATAAATTCAGAATATCTGTAATATGTTTTTAACTTAAATAAATTTATTTCAGTCATAAAATTCATCGTAAATTATCCGAAAATTATGATTATAATATTTAAAATATGTACTAACTCGATAAATAGATAGATTTAAAATATGAAAATCGTGGAAAGTCTCTTATATAGTTAGAATTTAAAATAAATTAACATAAGCACTAAAGAGTAAGAATTTATGCCAAATTTAATGCTGAAAAGGGGTGGGTAAGGTGTTCGGGGAATGGGGTGACCGTATTTTAGTCAGGGTCCTAGAATGCAACAAAGCAAAGTAATCAATATAGCACGCCTTTATATCCTAATGAGGTGGTAGTGTATGCAGAGTAAGGTGGAAGGCGTTTGTGTTCTTTGAAGGACATTAACATTTTTTTTTGTTTAGATTAGCCAAAGGGTGTAGGATTGAATTTTATTTGACTTGTATCAAAGTGAATTATTTTTTAAATATTGGATATAAATTACTTTCATAATATTTTCCAAAAAGACAGAAATATTGAACAAAAATGCAAACTTTGATGTGACTCCGTAACAGTCGATATTTCACTCAAAGCGTAAATATTTCTATAAAAAATTTAATAAAAAAGACTCCGAATTTTTTATTAAGAGACAGAGCTAGTCCACAATGCTTTACAGGTGGATTCCTGTCTTGATTATGAGTCAAAAATGTTCAAACCATCATGACCTAATATCAATAGTTATGGAGTTATGCAATATCAAAGTTTGCATTTTTTTCAATATTTCTGACTTATTTTTTACAAAACATTGAACTTTCATTACAGTAAACTTATAAAGATAACAAAAAATCCATTCGTTTCGATACAAGTTAAATGATATGATAAAAACCCTACAAAATTCCAATTGGATTTTTTCAATTGGAATGGGAAGGTCTTTTATCATTTTATTTGACTAGTATCAGAGGGAATGAATTTTTCATATTCGATATAAGTTACTGTAACGATAGTGCAATGTTTTATAAAAAAAGTAAAAAATATTGAGAAAAAAATGTAAACTTTGTCATGGCGTATCTCCATGGTTGCTTGGATATTTTCGACTCATAATTAAAACAGAAATCTACCTGTAAAGTATTGCTGACTAGCTCTATTAAACCCTGTATATATATTAGATTTTGTTCAGGTTTTTAATTTTTATCAAGGCCGTTGTTTCATGTATTCCCAGGATTTTTTAAAATGGATTAAGTGAAAGATTAGTAAAAATAAATATATATCGAATATACGAATAAAGGTATTGCGTTCCAAGCGCCAATTAGGTGACGAAGATTTCAATCTGCCGCCATCTTGCCAAGAGTCCCGCCTTTTGCGAGCTTGCTGGCCGATAACATTTCCCCGAGCATGTTGTCCAATAACATTTTAACGACGTTATTTTGCGGCCGGACATGGTTGACATCTGGCTGGCTCAGGAGAAGGACGGGGCAAATACAGGTCAGACACATCGATAAGGCTGCTTGCCGATAATAGATTTTGCTCGGTGAGTGAGTGGGTAAAAAATTATCTACGGACTCCAAGGTCAGAGGTCAGTACCACCACTTATAACCCAACCGGCATTTATGAATAAGGTATTTTTGTAACACTGAAGCCGGTTTCCTCGCCAAAGCAATCTGTATCGGGTTGTAAATGCCCATAAGGTGTTGCCTGTTCATTTATGACGTGCCAGCTTATTAACCTTTTGTTTTGAAAACTTTGGTGCCAGCCTCTTAGCCCTTCCATTAGAGCCAGATGAGGTCGCAACTATGTATTTGTTATTATTGTTTTTTTAATGAATTCTTTGATTTTTAAACGGTTTATTGATTTATGATGGATTTTAAAAAGGTTTAATTTTTTTCTGAATGGTTATTAATACGGTGTATTTCGATGGGGAGATTATTGTTGTAGCTAATGGCCTTATAAATAAAATGGTTCTGCATTTGTGTTGTTTAAAATTGAGGCGTGATGATCTGGTTTCCATTTCTCGTTGGTTTATAGAATTTCAGGTTTTGGTTCAGATTTTTCTCTTTACATATTTTTAGTAGATTAAATTACTTTATTATGTTTTCCACATTTCGTACTGGAAACCGTTTGAATAATTCGTTTGTTGGAAAGGTTTTTTTTTAAGAATTGCTTTAATAATTATTCTCTGCGCTATTTTTACTAGATTTTGGTTTTTTTACACGCTCCACCCAAACCGAAATGTCATATATAAGCAGGTAATGAGCAAGGGCGTGGTACACATTTTTAATACTTTTTACACTTAATATATTTCTTAGCCTATTAAATATATATGTATACATTTTCTTATTCTCCTTACGAGTTCCACCTTATATGTTCATCAATGATTAGACCTAGGTGCTAGGATTATAATCAATATTTGAAGATATGTTGACAGACTAGTGAAACTAAATAAAGGCATGTAAAAAAAATTTGTAAAAATATTTCTCCGCTTGTCTGCTGAAAAACCTTTGGATCGATTTTTAACCCTTTTCCCGTTATCCGATCGAGGTGAAACTTTGCAGACAGACTCGTGCCGACGATAAAAATGATCTAACAAATTTTCGTTTAAAATTTTAAAATTATTGTAGTATAATTTTGGATTTTTCGAAATTTTTACGGTTTTTTCAAATTGGAAATGATAAAGGAGCCCGACTTGTGGAGAAGGCGCGAAACCTGTTTCAACTATTCTGACTCGAGCCATGGGTCCGATCAGTCGGCTATATGTTGATAGAATATCAAATTGGAAACAATACAAATGAGAAAGGTAGTATAATAAAAACTTGGTTTTTACGGGTTAATTTTTTAGTATTTTATTATAAAAGCGTGTATTTTTTTCACAAATAATATTTCATTTATAATTATGCAAGTCATTCATGTGAACTTTTCCTGTCTCGCTCGAAATAATCCACATTGAAAGAGGCAAAGCTTACGATAGGTTTCAAAAAAGTATAATAATAAGTAGGTAAAAAATAAAACAATAAAAAGTATAAATTGATTACTTTCACAGCGTTTACTGTTAACTATTTCATTTATGATAAATATATATAGGATTTTTTAATCTCAACGATTTTTTATGTAGTAAAAATGTAATCTAAGAAAATGATTCCAAGAAAGTAATTTCACTTCTTAATATAATATTGTACCTAATGCAATTCTTTAAGCCCTGCTATGCGTTTACATTCCACAGAAAATTCTCGACTAGGTTATGTGATCCTAGAAGCCACAATCAGGATGCCGTGCCAGTGAGGCTTATCATTGGCAGGAGCAGTGCGACTGCATTATCCATTGTTATGTTATCTATTAGGTACTGCTCACGTTAGCAGTATTCAACGCTAGGGTGACTTGAATAAGAATTTAGGACATGAATCAGTATCAGCATTGATTCAAATTTATTTCACGACTTACACCAAGTATTTGATGCCTTAATTATAGAGTTTTTTTAAGAAAATTCGAAAATCAACTATGAACTGCTAATATCTCTCCTATTTTCACAAATTTAATTTTTTAGGAGGAAGAAAAAACCTCCTCAAATTTTGTAAATTACATACTTAAAACGTTGATTTTTTTTCAATATTTCACTCGGCAATTATATGTAAGTTGTGTCAAACAAAAGATATAGATTATTTCTCGTTTGATATAAAATATGTGAGTTAGGAGGTATAGGCGGTTCACGGTCGAAATGCTATTATTGGATTAAATATCAAAAATAGACACCAGGTATAGTTTAAATAATTTTTTCTTTAATAATTTAGGTAGAAAATAATATCGTGAAGACCTTACATAAAAAAAAAACGTTTCTAAAACTTATAAACCTATAAAATAAAAACACAAATAATAGTATAAAAATACATTATTATTCTGAACATTTCGTTCTTTGTCGTTGTCATCGCCAGTAAGTGGACATTTTTGTTTAACCCCGCAAAATTGGTTCTGGAAAGATTTATTATTTACTTTTTATTTGTGAGAAGGATTAGATGACTGGATAATTTCAGAATATTAAATCATTATCTGAGTTATATGAAAGTCTTTTATCGACTTTATTTTATATAGTAGGTATTAGACAACACAGTCCATTTTTATAGTTGTTTTTCTTTTGAATTTTTTCTGAGATTTTTATATCGACGATTACATATAGAATATAACCCGTTTCGCATCAATTATATTTTTTCTTAATATTTTTACTATCTCTGAGACTTATATTCTCGACACAGGTCTACATTCAGTAATTTTAGTTGATGGTTAATTTTTTAATGCTTTTTAAAATATTTCCTCGAAAGGTAATCGATTATTTGAATAGAGTCGGATTATTATTATTATGGAAATATTAAAAATAATCACTGGAAAACATGAATTAAAAATATATTTTTCACAATCTCAATGAGAGACCTTAAATGATTTTATAGTTAGTGTATGGAAATATTATATCATACGTCTTCGTTTTGAATGCATTATATCCAAGAATAGCTCTAAACAATAAATATCAACGTATCGAATGTTTGAAACATGTTTTAGAGATATATTATTACAAACATTGACATATCATTTCTTAGAATAAATAGCCTTGAATGGGCGCGATGTATTAAAATTAAACTTTATTTATGTGTACACATACACACGATTCTTCACGAGCCCTGGCTGATTTATTATAATATATTTTCACACAAAGATTCGTTTCTTCACGATGTTAATTATCTTTCGGTAATGATACATAGTCATATCAATTATTGAATAATATGCGCTTGGTTTACAATTATATGTACATACATCAAACTAGATGTTTCTTTTATTTAAAAGCCTGTATTAACTGTACCTTAACAGTAAATATGTAGTCAGTTCAATGTTTATAAAGATTAAAGGTAAAGTGATAAGTAAGTGTTTAAATAAATATTTAATTTTACCTAAATGAAAAATTATTTAGAAAATCAGAGCGATGTCTTTTGAGACGAGTAGCTTATTGGTGTAGTGGTCATGACGCTCGTCTAGTGATCTGGTGGTCGGTGGTTCGACCTCCATTCCAGGAAACCGGCAAGTTAGTTCTATTGTCATAGCATAGGCTTTTGGCTTAGTTTGAGAATAGCAAGAATATTGATGCGACACGTATTCCGTGTTCGTATCTCTATTTAAAAAGAAAATAAATAAAAAGTTTTACCTGTATGTTGCACTGTGGTCTTCATATATGGTATACCCATTATACGTCTGCATCAAACAGAACAGTCAAGACGTGCAAAGAAATTAAAATTATAATAAAACAAACTTTTAAAAATCATTAATTCAGTTTTATAAAACAAGATTTTCATGACAGAATTTTGTCATGTTAAAAACCACGGATGTTCAAATTTATATATATTATTATAGATACTCAAAAATATATTAAAGAATTATGACACAATATCCCACTGGAAACAAAACACATGGTGTACGATTTTTTTAATGTTCGCTATAATTATATTTACAAAGAAATACATATAATTTAATGAAATATTCTGGTAATTTTTGTTTTCGAACTTGTCTACGAAATTTTGCGCCTTAAGCACTCGTAAATTTATGTTTCGTAAAATAAAATAAAAATGGAATGAATAAGAGAATATGGCCATTAGGAAGCATTATCATAAATTATTTTAATGGTTTACTGCATCATATACTTTAGCATTAGTACTTAACAAATGAAGAGTAGATAGCTATTATATAAATCACAATATGTAAAGTATTTTTCGGTAAGCTGAAGCGATCCACCTTCGTAGTAGTTATTTATTAGTTTCACACAATAAGGATTATACAAAATTATAGAAACACGAATAATTACGAACAAAGGGATTGTGTCATCAGGAAGATTTATTTCTAAAACGTTTTATTCAATTAATGGTATTGAATATTAGTTTATTGAATTAAATATTGAATAAATATGATTATAAATTGAATTAAATATTGAGTAGGTATATTGCGATTTTTGCTTATACGATATTAGATGACTTAAGTAAACATATATTTTCGAAAAAAAAACGAATTTTTATATTATGTATTCAATATACTAAAACCTGAATAGTGTAGTGATGATTGTGATTGGAAAATTACAAGATAGATTTATATTTTATTTAGATTTTTTCCCAAATATATGTTTATGTAAAAGTAATGCTTTAATGTACTCAACGCACGCCCCTGCTCGTATGCGTAGTATAGTAAATTTAATTTAAGAAAAAAAATCGAATTATGTAGTATGTGTAAGCCATGCGTACGATGCATTTTGCTTCGCTGTGTTGGTGTTTACGGGTACAAACACAATGTGCCTTTCTTAAATGAAAAGAGGTCTAGAAACCAATTGAAGAGAAAATGATAGGGTACAGAATATCATATATTATAATACATATATAAATTAGCAACAAGCAATAATATATAAGATTATTAGATGGCCACCTCGCAATCATTGGCTACCACTGCGCAGCTACGGTGTTTCATTCAAACCTATTTTGCAATGTTGTAAATATAATTTTCTTTCATATTTACTTGAAACAAATGAAAGTGGTCTACTGTACAATTTAACTATGAAATTAATGTAAACGAATTCCACATAAAAACGTATTCTTATAATTAATTTACAGAATTAAATAAATAATATACTGAAAAAAAGTAATATATTGCTTCGACGACAACGTGACATGCGTGCGCTACCTTCTACTATATCTACCGAGTGTATAAGCACACTTTATCGAGATCCGGTAGAGTGTATACCACTTGTACCACCGGTATTTCTGGCGTTATACATATAGTTAGGCTTCTTCTTCTTCTTATTTTATTAGATCCTTGATCTTATTCACAGGTACGTCCTGGTCTTGTGGCGAGGACGTCCAGGTCTCTCTCCATTTCTTAGGTGGTCGGCGCTCCTCTGGAATCCAGCGTATCACAACTCTGGGAAGTCTTGCCGGTCCATTCTCTCAACATGGTCCCTCCAAAAACGCCTTCTCTGCCTATTCCATCCTACAATGTCTATAGTTAGGCATACATGGAATACACGTCACACCAATTAATACCCCTACCAACTTTCAAACTTGCATATCCTAGTGGTCAAAACCTTCGACCACTTGGTTACTTACTTTTAATTTAAGTAGTATTCTATTCCTATTATACTGTTCTAATTTTTTAAATTGGATTTCTTTATCGAGTTAAAATTGCAGTTAGGGCGAGAATAGTTTTGTTTCACTCGCTCCAATACCGCAGAGAAGGAAGCAAAATTACAGGTGTTCTTTGGAGAACGGGAATATGTGGTATTGGTATCTTTTCAGTCATAGACGTCAAAATGTGGCATGTGCGCGAATGACCGTCATTAGCAGCCTATCAAGAAACGGGGTGTTTAAGCATTGGTAGATAAATCAAAGTTTAGTGCTATTTCCTGTTATTTTATAAAATTATTTTTTTACAGAAAAAAGTTTCACACCAATCGAATACAATTCACCACTGACAGAATATTTTTCTCATGTTAACTAATTCATCGTTTTATTTTTCTTAAAAAAATATTCTTAAATATAAAAATTACAGGTATGTAAATGGAATACGCGTCACATCAAAATTATTTATATTTTCAAATGCATTTGCTATTAAAGCAGGACTAACTTGACGGTCTCCTGGAATAAGCCTCGAACCCCTGCTAGACCTTCCTACCACTAGATGAAGACATTTCTACTTCCTACGAATCTACTATTTTCTTAAGTCCTTCGCTGATCTTTGCCAACTCGCTTTCATATATGAAATTGCAAACACCGAAATTTCATCTGCCCATCGTGACTTTGTGCATCCTCCTGGTTGACTATATCTCGTGGATACCATTCAAGAATATCATTTGTCAATACCTTTTATGCTTTTTAGCGATGACAATGACACCTATCCACCTTGATCTGCACTCTAACATACGTGTCTCTTTGGTGATTCGCAACCTCCTTTCCAAATGAAGCTGTGTCGCCAGGTGTTTCAGAGTAAGTTTAGTATTCAGAGTCCAGGTGTCAAAATCAATATATTATACAGGTGTCAGAGAGATAATAATCGCAGGATTATTAGCTAGCAACCTATTGAACTTCAAATATGATCATACAAATTTCAACGGTTTAGAAGTTATTCGTACTTTAGTAATTTTAAAGAAATGAGCGCTGTGCCATAAATAATCAACCCATATTTTTAAACCAATGTTTAAGGTGAATTAAAAAATGTTATTTTTTTTTGCAGTTATTCTAGTTTCTGACAAAAATGTTTAACATTCAAAGAAGTGTTGGAAAAAATTCTGCACATTTTTTTTCATAGTGGCACTATACTTCTAAAAATACTTATTACTTTCAAAATATTATTACAACATTATATATTTGTGTTAATATTGTAATAACTCCTAATGGGAAGGAGTATTGTGTCCGCTAAGAGAAATGTTCTTCGAGTGTAATCGTAACCGAAGCAAGCAATTTCGTTGTCTGTCCGTCCATCCGTCTGTCTGTCCCCGTAACTTCGTGTAACGTGCGTAATTTCGTTCGAATTTACGGCTAAAAAAACGGCCGGAGGTGGAGCTTGAACCCCGGGCAACCAAACTCGAGCCGGCTGATTAACGCATGTGGCTACGGCCGCCTCTCCGTGGACCGCCAAAAAGATATTATAAATATATTATACTAAATAAACAAAGACGAGAACCAATGTTCCGTCATTGTTGACGGGTTATAGCTAGTCGTATGATAAACATCGTCGAAGGACTTCGCAATATACCTAAGGCATTATATTTTCAGAGACGAACAAAATTGTAGGTGTATATGTACCTTCCCGGCTTTGAGAGTATGTTTGATTTATTATCCTCCTAGCGAAGAATGCGAGAGCGGCTACAGAGTAATAACTACATTCTCTATTTTTCTTACCAATTGTTATTAATAATAACGATGTTTGATTATATTCCCAGCAGTAATTATGTACGACGTCGTGAATATCGATTAAAATATTATATCAGATCTTTTTTTGATAACTCAATTTGTTTAATTACCAATAAATACTCCACGGAATATTGTGCTTGGGAGCAACAACATGCCGGGACGTGATCGGCGGTAGGTCGCATGTTATATTAAATGTTGCAGCTATAGCGTAAAATTTAGTAAATTGTAAGCGTTTACGTAAGATTTTAGTAATAATATTCCTTGTAAATATATTCACTTCATGCGTATATTTACTATATCAGAAAAAGTACGATCACAATCACGAAATCAAGAAAAAAAATCACAAATATAATTTTTTTGTATAAAAATGATAATTTAAGAATACTTTAACCCAACCGAATACCGTAACAATTTTAAAATTCGGAGATTCGGAGAGTGAAAGAATTAATATAAAGGGAGGTTTATAAAAATATTTGATGACATCCGAATGCACTGAGTATATAATACATTCTCAGACGTCATGTAACGTCATAATTGTTCAGTTTGTTATTTGTTTTATCACTATTTACTCCAACAAAAGCACCATTGTAAAATACTAAAGTAACGCCACAAATATTTTTAGTTTTGGAAGAAGAAATTGCAATTTGCGCCTGTATTATGCAAAGACTTATGAGAACCTGAACATTTTACAGAATAAATATTTATGTAGGCATTATATATTTTTCAGGCACCGTGTGAAGTAGAAAAGATTTTAAAGATATTATTTAATGTCTTGAAAACATGGAGCAATCTGTGAAATGAAAGATCATATACCGTTTTTAACTACCGCGCTCTCTCTCGTTTATCCTATACCCCCTTCTTAATTTAGCCGAGGTAACAAAACCATTAATAAAATTGTGCCTATAAATATAAAACATAACAAAATCTTTAAACGAGAAACAATAAAATGTTTACGCTTAAAATACCACTTTATATAAATACCGTCATAATGCGACATATTTAACATTTTAGGTACTTTTGATTATGGTTAAAAAGAATGTTAAACTTATTAAAAATTTATTAAATGTTTTAATATTAAAGTTTATTCCACTTTAATCAAAGACCTTTACTGTAATATATCATCTATAATAATTATACATATTTTCAAGGCATTATAAAAAATTGTATATGAAAGTTAAAAGACTCGAGAAAAAATAAATTTATTTTACACGCATGTAGCCATTGACGTATTATAAAATACTATAGACACGTTATTCCCATACTAGTTTACCCATATTTTCATAGGTAGCAAATATTGCATTGAAAGAGACAACAAATCATGGCACACTTATTTCACAAACGCTCTGCGTGTAGACAGAAAATCAGGTAATTTGAAGTCACGGTGACTAAAATAACATACTCATTTTTATAATGGTGTACGATACGCTGTTTCTTTTTCCCCGGGGCTTTTTTCGGCGTAGCGTCGCGCCCGATCACAAAGACGGTCGGTCCGTTCGATAACGAATGCAAGTAAGCCAATTACCTTACTTTTGAGTAGCCAAGATTTCACGCTTGTGACTTATGTATCTACAGTTTATTATATCATTGCTTGTAGCCATTATGATGTACCAGATTTACCAGAGCTAGTCCACAATATTTTACAAGTCAATTTCTGCCTACATTATGGGTCGTAAATGTTCAAGCAACATTGTCCTAATATCACAGTTATGGAGATAAATATCTTCAGAGTTTGCATTTTTTAATCAATATTTATGATTTATCTATTGTAAAATGTTGAAGCATCATTAAAGTAATTTAATTTAATTTAGCTTGTAAATACTCCTCCCATAAGCTCGAGCTTTGACTCATATTATGGGGAGTATAATTTCTGTAACACAGAATCAATTTATTATAAAAACATTATGTGTCTAAAGTATAAATAAATGAAAAATATATCGAATATTAAAAAATTCATTCGTATTTGTGCCTTTCAAATAAATACTCGCAAAAAATATGGTTTCAAATTTTGCAAGGTCTTAATAATTTTATTTTACTTGTATTAAATAGCCTTTTTACAAAAGATATATGTAAGAAATATTGAAGTATTGAAAAAATACAAGCTTTGACATTTAATTTATATCTCCATAACTATTGATATAAGGATTGATATTATGGCTTGAACATGTTCGACTCATAAATTAGGTAGAAATCTATCCGTAAAATAATATGAAGTAACTCTTTTACATCCTGTATATATTTGTTTGGAATTTAATATCTCGTCTTGATTTTAATTACTTAGTTTACTAAAAATCAAATCAATGTAACGAATTGATTCTATACGACTCTTGTCCTAGTGTATATAAATGTTTTATTAAAGAGGAATAACTGAAGATACTAAATTGTATTTTAATAATATTGGGTAATTGGGTAGTACATTTAAAAATATCACCCGTTTCAAATTTAAATATTTATGTAAATTTCTTAAATTAATAACAGTTGTGCATTTTTAATTATAATCAACTTTTGATTGTATAAATTTGTTTTATTTTGTAACTAATACTGTAACTGTAAATACAAGTACGTATGTAAATGATTACACGCGTTGGTCGTACTTGCCTCATTCTGGTGAGGGTACCCAAGACAGAGGATTGCTAGCTATGACACAAGTGACCTTTTTGTCAGTAGTGGTGATGTGTGACTTTGTGCGCAGATGTCCAGGACGGCGGCCGGGTGCGATGCGTGATGGGCGGCGGCTCTGCCCTGCGCGAGGGCGCCGCCCGAGGCGACCTGCCCCGCCTCGCGCAGCTCCTCAAGGACGCCCCCAAGATTGTCAACGAACCAGACGAGGTAATACTTCTTTCAACATTTTAACTTCGAATAAAAATAAAAATGGATAATTTCCTTAGCGCCATTTTCGTAAAAAAAAAATCACCTCAAGGGCGTTTTACACAGATATTGTTTACTTCTGCGCTAGTATTTAATGTAATGGAAAAGATTTCACAAAAAGGTGCATTTTAAGTCTTTTTACTTCCTTTCTTTTAACTCGTGGCGTCTGCTTGCTTGGTTGTTTGACGAAAAAACTTTGGATTGATTTTTAACCCTTTTCCCGTGATCCAATCGAGCTGAAACTTTGCAAGCAGACTCGTGGCGACGATCAAGAAGATCTATTAAATTTTCGTTAAAAAAATAAATATATTTTTGGATTTTACAAATTTTTAATGATTTTTTCATACTACTTACTAAGTTGTATGAAAATATTTCAACGCGTCTGGTAGACACGGAACCTGATTATAGTATAATTTAGGATTTTTGTAATTTTTTTATTACTCCCTTTCGTAGCGTCGCTCGACCGAAGCCCAACCCGTAGGTTAAGCGCCAAACCAGTTTCCACTAGTAAATGAGAAAGGGAGTATAATAAAAACTTGGTTTTTATGGTTTACTTTTATTAAAACTGTTTCTGATGCACTGTTCCGTATTACGGAGGGAAAAGAGTTCCACGCCTTTGGGCCTGCCACCGCAAATGCCCGTTCACTAAACTTAGCCTTCTGGTAGTGTATGGTCGGTTCTACAACCCTTCCTGCAGCTTAAGTAGTGGCTGACTTCAGAGTTTGGCGTCTACTATTTGAGTCGTCTGGGATGCAGAGCTCTTGAAGATACAGAGGCGCCAGCCATATTACGCGTCGCTTTGTAGATTAACCAACACGACTTAAACTCGACTCTGAGGAAAACGAAGCCAATGTAGTTCACGCAAAAGGGACGTTGTGTGTGAGAATTTTGACGCTCCATATATCCACCTATTATTCTTGCTGCCGCATTTAGAATGGACTGTAGTCTATCCAGCTGAAATTTTGGAAGTCCAGCATTATGTCCATGTATATTACGAATCCTTTCATGTTAATGTTAAAGTTAAATTAGGAACAATCGGTTAAATGAAACTGTAAAATTGTTTTATCTGTCATTCATATCAAATTGACTCCCTATCTATAATTTTGCCTTATCTGTGTCGCCCTTTAAGGCGCCATAGTACATGATTCACGTTTTTGCTGTCTGGAGAGTCAATTTAGTGTAAAGTTTTCGAATCTTATTGCCTATATTGCAGCTAACCATGCATTCAATCAATTTTATTATGAAAGGTCCATTTACTATTAAAGCATTTGTTTAAAAAAAGTTTAAAAAATACTTTGTTATTATCACAAAAAAAATATAATCCCGAAGCCCTATTTAATCTTTCTAGCAATAGAGTTATCTTTGGTACACTTTTTCTCGAAATATTTCCACGTAAAGACCGTATATTTTTTTAATAAATTGAATAAAAGAAGTTCAAACAGAAAGTTTGGGGGAAAATATATAATTATTTTTGGGTAGGTTGTTAAATACAACGTTTACAAAAAGATAAAAATTCACTTTCCGTCTCCTATATTGCAGCATCCAAAAAACCATTAAAACATTGATTATTTTAATTAAATTTTACATGCGTACTAAGAAAATTTCACTGTCATTAATATAAAAATATTCAAAATTTTCTACCTCATACACAGAAATTTGAATTAATTAAATCGTATAGTCTGTTAAAAGATCATTTTTCTTTCAAATCAGTCGTTGGTTGGACACCAACTACGCCAGTCGTCAGGTTACGCTCCCGCTAGTTTATACGAATATATCTTAAAATGCTGCGTAAACTTTGCCTGAGTGTTAATAAAGGGAAGATATCCGTATAATGAATGCATTTTAGAAATCCCATATCGCGGGGACAACGGTAAATGCAGAAAATAACTGTTAAATGTATTAAAAATACTTGAATTTGAATGTCGCCATTTTTATTTTTTACAACTGTCAAATTTTGTTTGTTTTTGCGGGCTGATTCTGATGTTTTTTTCCATTATTCTTATCTGTTTTCTTGAAACAATATGATATATAGACTTTGTTCTGTATATACACTGAATTTTTGTCCTTTCTTTTACCTGCAAACAATATTTTTAATGAAATAAGATACTCCGTCTATTTCTTTACTCAACGGTAATTGTCATTTTTTCACGAAATAGTGATGTGAAATCTTTTGAACCGGCATTTTTTTGTGTTTTTATTTTAACTGATAAATTTTCAGTAAAACGATATAATATTGTTTTGAGTTTGTTTGTTTTGATGTTTTGTTTGTTTTGATGTTTTGTTTGAAAAATTTTCAGTAAAACGATATAATATTGTTTTGAGTTTGTTTGTTTTGTAAAATATTTTCAATTAAGAGGTCCTAGTACACGATTTTCGTATTTGCTGTCGGGCGCAGAGTTGCCAACGTAGGCGATTTTTCGCCATTTAGGCTACTCAGAACGAGAATCGGCGACGAAAAAATCTAAAAGGCGACTGGTCGCCTACTAGGCTACTTCAGAGACAAGTTATTTAAATCAGCCGAATCGCAAATAATTAAGAAAAAAAAATACAATTACCTTTGTGTAATGCTGTCATTGAAAGAATTTTAAGCGTAATGGGGACAATTAAAACAAAATTAAGGAATCGCCTGCAACTACCCATGCTGATCGCTATTCTTAGAATTCGTACCTATATGAATGTAAGAGGTGTGCTGCAACAACTTTCAACCAAGCAATCACATGGTAAGTTTTCACGCTGGTAGCAAAATGTACGTCTCCGGTGTTTTTAAAATGCTACCTATCTACTTACTTTACTTTCTTTTAACGAACATTACGGTTTTTTATATTAGGCTTAGGCCTATTTATCAATACATTATAAATATGTTATAAATTAATTGATAAAAATTACATTTTATTTTATTCATATTGATATTTTGGCGTTTGGGCTACTTTAGGCTACTTTATGTATAGGAAACGGCGATATTAGGCCAAGCGCTGTTGGCAACTCTGGTCGGGCGACTAAGAACATATAAACTTATTAAATCATTTCGCAAAACCCGATTATTAATTTATCCTCCGGCTTAATAGCCCGTTCCTTAATAGGAACCGTTTATATGCTCCATTTTTTACGTCCGTCGTTATATATTTTTATTTATTGTGGTCAATTGTCGATATTTTTTATGAATCGTTTTACCCCATTTCATATAATCGGATCTTATGAATCCTTCTTTTTTCCTTTTATAACATCTTTATATGTTGTATTATTTAAATACCCTGTTTTAATGAATCGTTTTGTTTTCGTTTGTATGTTCCGTTAATCGTTTTTTATTATACTTTTTAAATAATCGTGAGCCATGCACTGATTGCGTGTCACACTCTAATTATATAAAGTTGTCATTCCAGCAAGTTACGGATAGACAACCAAATTATTATATTTAGATATTTGAGGTTACATTTCTGTAAGTATGAGTTTTCATTCTTTTCATAAAATTCAATACAGTAATAGACAATGATCAGTGTAGATTTATACAACTCAATACTTTGAGCATCATTAATATATAATTTGTCTTTATTTTAGTTTTTAAATATTACTTCTACCGCATACATGCATGAATGTTTTTTATAATCGTTTATTATGGTCAGTTGTTGATCTTTTCAAATAATCGTTTTTCTCCAGTTTTCAAAATCAGATTTTATGATTTATATCTTTTGTTATTATGTTTATTAATCATAAGGTTTTACGTTTATATGTTCCGTTTTTGATTGTTATTTAAGTAACTTATGTAGAATATTAAAAATAAATTCGCTTCAATACAAGCAAAAAAAAGTTTAATCATTTTGCACTATCACCCTTCAGAAATTTGATAAATATATAATACTTTATAAAGTTAATCTGTGCTATTCTGAAAATATTGGGATGTCAGATCTTTATCCCAATCTTGACAGGTATGTATAACAATATATTGACACTAATTTCGATGTTTTAAGTTTGGCATGTTTGAAATAATTAATGAATCAATCAGAAAGCCCTAAAACGTAAACAAATGTTAATGTATTCACAATTACGAATAATGATCTTTCTAATTGATTGAATTCATTAATTTCAAACCTGTCAAACATAAAACGTCAAAAAAACGGCATCACAATGTAATACAATAACTGTCAAGATACAGAAATAGCAATGTTGCTTAGTTCAGAATACGGATGATTATCATTTTATTTGACTTTTATTATTGCGAATTAATTTTAGATATTCGATATAAGTTACTTTCATGAAAGTCTTACGTTTTGAAAAGATAATTCAGAATATTTTTATTTCTATATTCTCTTTATACTTAACCATATTTTCATGGGTGTACGACTGTATAGTAATTAATAACAACTTTTGCGTGACCGCGCAACATGAGTTGAGCGCTGATTGCTTGTCACATTCTAAATATCTAAAGTCGTCTTTCCAGTAAGTTACGGACAGACAACGAAAATATTATTATTATTATTATTATTATTTTGTCTTTATTCTACTTTTTAAGTATAACTTCTAACACACATACATAAGTACACGCATAATTTTTTTAAATGGTTTTTATTTGAATTATTTAACATTGATATTAGACAAAATGTTATAAAACAATAAAAAATATAGTGAAAATTCACACACGTCATACAATTTTTCAACGCTAAAGAAAAAATAATAACATATAATATAAATAATATATTACATGTAATGGAGATCTTAAAAAAATGATTTTCTTAAAAATCAGAAAAATAGCATAAAAAAGCAAATTTTGAGTGAAATTTCAGAAAGAAACAATATCCATTGCATGGTCGGCTTTGTCACATCTCTAATATAAGGATCGAATAATTATTGTACAGAAAAATTTCGCCAAACTTGCAAAACTTACGTTCATGTAGAAAGGGTTACGTATGTAGCACTACGCAGTTAAAAGGTCAGGCGTTAAAGTTTTCACATTTCTATTTCGTTTTATAGTATTGTATATTTCTCGCTATCGTTTTTTGTGCTTAAATAATACGTGTTTGAGCGAAACTAGCGCCATTTTTAGCGGGAAGTGATTAAACTAATGCCAATATTGAAAGTATAAGAGCCTCTTAATTGTGGGACATTTAACTATTTTTGTGTACTTTGTCTTACCAAGCAATTATGTCTCCCTATTGGGTGACCGAATAAAAAAAAAAAAAATGCCATTACAGTAGTCCATATGTGACACCACAATGCATTTATGAGTAAAGGGAAGTTATCTCCGAATACTTTTAATGCACTTACAGTTTTACTTGTTTATGCACCCACGGAGAGATCTGAATCAATGTGCACGCCCAACAACTTGACTGCAGATTTAGCATTAACAGACATTAATTCCTGGATTAGATATTGCTTTCTAGTTGTCGCGGCCCACAGTAGCTCTGTCTTGGATGGGTTTAAAGCAAGCCTGTTTTACGCCATCCATTCGCCTATTTTCTCAACACATTTTTCAATTTTTTCTTTTAATTCTTCTGTCTCATCCGGCTTACAGAAAAAATAATTTGCTTATCGTCTGCGTACCAACGAGGTCACAATCCTGAAGAAGATATTATATTTTAATTATTTTTAGTATATAAAGTATACACTACGAAATAATGTTTTAAGTATTGTACTTCCAATTTCACTTTTGGAAGTACATAGATGCTCATGCTAATATTATTGAGTTCACATTACAAGGCATTTCATAACGGGCGATCCGGGTTCGATTTCCGGCAAGGTCACAATACATCCATGTGATTATCTGAAGCCGAAGGCCGGCGCCACACTACGCGGATCGTCCGCCGCGTCTTTTCCGTCACGGAACGCCGTTACATTTCTTTCCCTACAATATGCGCTTATCGAACATATTGAGCGGACGATCGACCCATTTGCTTTGCCGATTTTACGGGACGAAAAAGACGCGGCGGAAGATACACGGAATGTGGCGCCGGCCTTAAGCCTGAATACAGAGACAATTCTTTGTGATTTAAAGATTAAAGAACGTTATAAAAGCGTAATTTGCGGTGAATAATAACACTTTTAAAGCTTACCTTAACCTTCAAATCAATTAAGTATTAGCTGTGTTTTGGGGTCTAAATATTTATGTTATGTTTCCTTACAGTAATTGGCCCTCACGAGGACTGTTATAGAGTTTTAAAAATCACCAGTGAAAGGTCCCGCCAGTCCCCTGAAGTTGTGTTAAAAGCTCCCATATCAGTTTCACTTTACAAAACATAACGATTATTTAATTATTTATAAGGCCTAAGTTACAATTTATACAGACCGCTATCCAAAAGGTGGTCGTTTCATTTCCATTTTTTTTATCATTTATTTATGTAGGTACATGATAAAACTTTAATTTCGATTAAAATGATTTTCCTAGAAGAATATTCAGAATTATAATGTCACGTGTCGTGGCTGCGGGAGGAATGAATGAAAACAGTGGAAATTAATTAGCGATTTATTAATTAATGATCAATTAATTATTCAATGTACAAAATCACTTAACACGAATTAAACTTAACTTATATCGCAATTAATCATTCGTTTATAAACACTTTATTATCGCTGGGTAACACATTCACTAGAACATTCTATCCAATTCCCACACGTATTATTTATCGCATTTATTTATTTCGCCATTTAGGTACTTCACTCGATTATATCATGACTGGCCACCCTGGGCGTCGTCTCGCGGCTCGCGCGTACTTCGCAACTCCCGCCGTGGCGCGGTTCCGTATTTACGTCCAAATGCTGGTATTTTCATATTTTCTAGATTATTCTAGTATTTAGGAGAAGGTCATCGTCGCTTCTCTGTTATTCCAGGCGTTTCTAGACGTTTGTAGACGTTTCCCGAAGGTTGTAGATAATTGTAAACCGTTCTAGAACCTACTATTGATATTATTATTCCAAGTGACATTACGTGGACGGCGCGTAAATTCTTTTTATCGTCTCGTTACAATAGTAACTCCGTTTAATAAATTTTTGCATTGAGTGAAATATGAAAATAAAGAACAATAAAATAACAATTTCTAATGAAATGTTTAATGTATTATGAAAAGCGATGAAAAGTTTTTAGTTCATAAAAATCGATTTTTTTTAATTGTCGTTTTTTTCTATATTCATTTCGACGTTATCTTGTATAGCCCTGTATTTTCTGGTCAGTGGCGCGTACCGGAGTAATGGAGCGAAGAAAATTATTATTGATGTTTCAACCGCTACTCAAACAATGCCTTCATGTTTGCTTTGAAAAATGTTTCCTAGAATAATTTACATCGATTGTTTCAGTTTCAATGTGCTAAAAATATTTTTTATTGCCAACAATTACTTCTCCAATCGAGAATCTTGTTAAAATTTGACACAATTGTTTTAGTTACCATACATTAAGATACTGTTCCAAATAGTAGATGTTTATAAATTCATCGCGGTCCGCAGATACCCCGGATATCTCACATTACCGCTTAAACGGTCACTTTATTAACCGACTTATCCGTTTGCTGGAAGTGTTTTTTAAGGTTTGCCGTGATCATTAGCGGATATATCGTTAAAAGCCAGAGGAGATCTTCCTCCGAGATAGAAAATCCAAACATGCATTTGACCTACAATACATTTTGATTACACGGAGATAAGGCAGACGCTGATGTCTCTCGTTCTCTACGTCCGACAGTTCGTGATAATACTGGCTATTTTTATATGACAACCGGTGGCTATCAAAATTCGGGGCACAATCATAAAATAGTTCAGTTACGCGTCACAAAGATATAAACCGGCGGTAAATCATAGTAAGTTGCTTCTAAACGCAAACTCACTTTACCTTCAGAGAAGCTGCAATCAACATGGTTTAAAATACCCAATTACTTTTATAGTTTATTCGATTTGCAACACTAATGTTGATAAGTGTTGCAGTAAGGCGGCTCACGTAAAAAATAAAAGGCATATAAAAATAAGTCAGAAATAAATAAATAAATCAGAAATAAAAAACTAACCCATAAAAACCAAGTTTTTATTATACTCCCTTTCTTTGTAAAATATAACAACAATTAAAGACGAATTAAAACATATAACATAACACTAAACTTACAGGAATTTAATATATTTCTAAAATGTCAGATGTTTTGAGCTTTGATTTGAAACTTCATGCTTTGAAGATTAAATTCTAAAAACATTTGTCAGTCAATTTTAATCAAGATTTTGATATATTTGTGAATTTTGCTGTCATCTGTGAACCAATTGTCATAAATTTTCGAAATTCGTGGTGAAGTACCTATTACATATACCGACGTAGTAATTCAAATTTTAAATATTCCGTGACGTCGTCAGGCCGCTGTTGGTAGTAGTCAAACATTTGTATGGTTTCCAATTTTTAAAATCAATTAAATTTTCTAAAAATCCAAAATTATACTATAATTATTATTATTATTTAACGAAAATTTGAAAGATCTTCTTGATTGTCGCCACGAGTTTTCTTGCAAAGTTTCAGCTCGATTGGATCACGGGAAAAGGGTTAAAAATCTATCCAAAGTTTTTTCGTGAAGAAAACAAGCAAGCAGACGCCACGAGTTAAAAGAAAGGAAGTAATCTCCGTAACTGTCTACATTCTACTCAATGTGTAAAGAATATTATCTGTTCAAAATTTAATAAAGGAGATTCTTCCGAAGTTATTGCAACTAACGAGACACTATAAAAGAATGTCTGAGTGTATTTGTAACTGTACTATAAAATTTGTACTATAAAAGAGATCTGAATGTATTTGGCTAAAAAGTCAATGCTTCCCCTACGAGTCTTAAATGTAGAAAATTGATTTTAAAACGATAAATTCCATGGCCAGAGTCTGGCCCGTTCTCTCGGTGGGTTTATTACATCGGTCCAATTATGAGGAGAGAGCTCCGCGCGAGTCCAGCGTCCAGCCTCGCGGAGGTTAGCTCTTCATGACAATCTGGCGAGTGCCCCGGTATTCACACTTAACGGTTTCTGATTATAAATTATTGATGATGAGTTTAAGCCGTCATGATAATCGATCTTGTTTTCGAACGCCCATTTTAATGGATGTGTTATTCTCCGAATATTGATTGTACAGTGTTATAAAAAAACTCAAGCGGATGCATTACATTTAAGCGATGCCAGGCTTAATTCGATATTATAATTTTTCAGTGTTACTAATTAAAATTTAAATATATTATCGGCTGATGAACGCATGTGCATGTGTTTTAGATTTTTTTATTTTGTGAATCATCGTGTGTTTTGTTATAATATAAGCACGAAATGCGCTACGTGTTGATGATGAATATTAATGTTCTTGTTAACTGATTATAATAGCTTAAACCCAAAGCCTCAGACTTGTTGTTTCAAAAAAATTACAAATTGTTTGGTTATTAAAGTCATTCTTATATATAGTAACGACAAAAAGATAGTATATTTCGTATTATTATTTTGATTATTAAAAAAAATATAAATTCATATAAATAATGTTACCACAAAGTTTTTTTGCTGTTATTGAAGAAAATAAAATGTTCTTTTACCATTAAGTCTAGATTATTATGAATATTACATCGAGGGAGTCATCTTCATTAAATTTTGAATAAAAATAATATCTTCTTCAAAAAGAGTAAAATGATTTTGTTGTGACATTAATATAATTAATAAAAATATATTTTGGTTTCACCACGTATTTATTGAAAATTTCTACATATTTTAGGGCCAATAGTCCCATCATTAGTTAACTTTATAAATTATAGAAAAATTATCTGCCTTGAGTGATATTTCGACATCATTGAGTGACATACGGATATTAGCGACATCAGCTTATGCATTTTTAAAATATGCATATCTTTTGTAAAACATTAGACCTATCTATATGAAGGTGAATAATATCAAATATTAAAATATTCATTCGCTTTGATACAAGTCAAATAAAATGATTAAAAGCATGCGGAAAATTGTTTTTTTTTAAACATTTTTGTACAAAATAAGGTTTTGTCATGTTGTTATTCATATTCTATATAAGTTACCATAGTGATGGTCCAACGATGTATTTATACAACATAAAAATGTTTATCTTCGTAACTATCGATATTTCACCCGAAGTGTAAAGAATATTTTCTATTCAAAATTTAATTAAGAAGACTCCCCTAAAGTTTTAGCTACTAGCTACGAGAAACCCTGCGTATTTAATTTCGGATGTTTTCATCAATTCTCGCACGATTGTCAAGACAGTTTACTTAATTAATAATATAACAATAAACACAATTTTATTTAACAAACACTATTTTTGCTTATCTCTTAATTTTCACACAACTTGAACATTGTTGATTTAGTAGGTACATCCACTCATAAATTGTGAACCAAATCCTACTACACCACAATTAAAAATGTGTTATAGTTTTTTACACGACATATGTACTTGATATTATAATCTCGCTCTAACCATAAATATTTCATAGGTGTTCGATCTAAATATTATTTATACGTTCTAAATAAATATATCTTATTAGTAAAAATCTCTTCAATATTTTACATGCTGATAATAAACATTAAATACGCAGGAACGTAGCTTAAATAATTTATTATTTTTAAGCAGCATTATGGCTGCGTCAACGCTACGCATGCCCAGTAGTAAATAAAGCTACAGGGGGTCAAAAAATACGGGTCGAACACGACTCTCATATAATGAGTACTTACGTTAGATAGTCAATTCCGAGGAGGCCCACGCGGCAGCGCGAATATGCACACTATGAAATTGTCTAATCTAATTTAACTGCAAGCAAATCAATAGAAACTAAATTCAAAGAACATAAAAGGTGACTAATAATAACTTTTCAGAATATGCTAACGGTATTATAGAAAATAATCACACATTCAACAATACAAAATAAACAGACATATGGCTTAAAACGAAATAATTTAGTAACACTTGAAATTCATAAAAATTTAACTTCACCCCTTCTCACAATGTCCCCTCTCTTCTACCACCTAGACACGCCCTCCACTTCCACTGAACCCACAACCCATACACCAGCCGTTCACTTCAGTTCCAACTCACCTGAGGAAGGAAACGGATGTTGTATAATACTATAAAACAGTGGAAAAACAAACATAGCGTTTTATTCGTAATTGTAAATTTAACTGCATTGAGAGAGGGTTTGCGTGTTAGTTACGAGTACATCGATGATTTTGTATTTGGTTATTCATTTGCTTTCGATTTGTTATTCAAAAATCATTCCAATGGCAAACACTCGGCAATGTATGCGGAGCGATAACTATATTTGCACACAAAATAATATTTCCTCCAAATTAGATTAATCAATTGTAAAGATATAAAGAAAAAAATGTGTAACCAAAAAATATTCGGTTGCCACCGAGATACAAACCCGGGGAAGATTACCTGGGGAAGGGCCATACCAATTCAATTCAAAAGTAATCACTTTAGATTACAAAAAAATTAAGCCTTAAATAAGTAAGTACTTAATCATGTATAAATTGTGCAGATCTACTTTTTACTCATGGCCACTGATATAATTTATACTTTATACTAATATGTAAAGAGGTAAAGTTTGTAAGTTTGGATGTAAAAGGTAATCTATTTTAATAACTCTTTCACCAATATTCAGAATAAATTTTCAGGGTGGACATATTCTATATATTATCCCGTTAAAATAATAGGGCTTTTCGTGGTGACCTATTTTACAACTAAAGTCGACGAAAAAATGTTCGAGCGATGCGTTTTTTACGAACGCTACCTTAACGGTAAGAAATATTTAAATATTTTCTATAGAGAAGTCGTTGAACTCAAAAAGTTATATTAAAAATCCGCGACGACATATGTCTATGTGTTAAGTTTAATACACAAATTGATTAAATATGACTAAAAGTTACTAAAAATTTACATGTGCGAAGCCGCGCGGGTACAGCTAGTTTAACATACATTTGTTTAATTATTTTATGGATAGGAAATGAAATATGTAATATTAATCACATCTTAATAATAATTAAGGGCATCGACGCCCTTCATCAGCTGAAACTAGTAGGAAAATAAAATAAATTTTGGTTAGAAATGAACGGTATAATATCATTGAAAGGTTTGGCAGTTACTTCGTGGTGCAACATTTAAAGTTAAAATATGTTTTAAGTATATATGTATGCATATTTATATGCAATACACACACAATACGAGTTACTACTACTATAGTTTCGAGATGAGAGGGACTGCTCCTCTTAAAACTGTAGGAGTAATTAATAACTATTGTTGTATGTGTATTACAAAGTTAAAATAAAACTTAATTTAAATTTGAATGAATATTCTACATAATGGATAACCGGCAAGACATTTAATTTAATAATTATTATTATCAAACAACACACTGCGCGCGCTGTACATGACTGATAGCATGCGTCCAGTGCGTCGTTGCATGACCGTCTATCGTAAAGCGGTCATATAACTTTTCTCTTTCTCACATAGATATTGTTCATGCACGTTCATCCCATCCTTGAAGTGCCATGACCAAAAAAAACCTGTACATCTATTATTCCATTTTGAAATAACTATCAACATTTTATATCAATCTAATTGAATCATCAACTTTTATTTTTTATTTAAATATCTTTAAACTGTGTTCTAAAATTGATATCTCACAATAAGATGTGCCTTCATTAAAAAATATAAATAATATTTTTCTCTGAAAAATGATGTAATTTTTTTTATAAACATTCTATAAATTGCCTGAGTGCATGTTAAGTCGTGTAGGATGCATGACGTATTACTTGTTGACAGTTTGAATTGTTACTCTCCGCGTTTTCTAAACTGACATCTTAAAACTGTCCGATCGATTATATACGCAAAACTTTCAAATCCGAATTTATTAATATCCCACATTAAATCTTCGCTAGTTTGACGAGAAATTTGAAAACGTTAATTTAATTTGCCATGACTATACATATAACGTGGGTCTTGTCGGTTGTCGGTACATACATGAGATAAATAAAAGTACCTACCCACATAAATATGTTATATTCTCCAGCGATTCCCTGCGAGGTTGCAACTCCTATCAATTCGAGATCGTGACATACTTTACTGTGACATGTTTATTTTATATTCGACGTGTCGCCTTTATACGTGTTATTATATGCTATCGAAGGAAATCGAGTCTAGCAGGAGAATTTTCACCGCTTAGTCGAATTAAACTTCTGTCTGAGGTCTCTGCTGTAAAGTAGTTTACGAGGTATTTCCTCAATGGGTATTCGAGTCCTTCAGGTTATTTATTATACGTCCCTGCGATCATATCATGCTGCGTATTTCTAAGTCTACGTTTATGTTTTTATGTGGTAGGTTAAAATATATTTATATGATGCTACAGGATAGCAATACCGAGTCGTATTTGTATAAAAATGTATTCATAAACAATTTACAATACCGCATTTTGAAAGCAGCAAGTATTGATATAAATATGTATATACAACTGACGGATTTGTACACATCTCTTCTGGATATTTATGTGAAACTTTTCATTATATGTGAAAAGCACCTGTTAAAAATTGAATCTGTATTAAATCCTATAATGATTAAAAGAACACAAATGAACCCCCGGTGATTTTAATGTCATAAAATGCATTTATTTTAACATATTAATCATTTGATCTTTGAACATTACTGTCTAAATTTCAAAAGATCACTTAACGTATTATTCAGTTATTACGAAATATTCCATTTTACTACTTTATTTGTTTCCTAGAAACTTTATCCATAAAATGATTAACATTGTTGATAGGTCAGATTGCTTCGTGATCAATAAATCAATGTTTTAAAGTCACTTCAAAACATTTATCACAATTTGCATGTTTTAGCGGATCATCGACAGAGTCCATGGGCAGGGTTTGCGAATACAGAATTAACAGGAATTTGAGTTTTGAATACGGATAACAATTTTTAATAAAACATAATAATTCTCTTGGAGGAATTGACAGAAAGACAAAATTAAAAATGAACTAAGCACAAGTCTTCCCATCGAAAGACAGACTAACAGAAACTGAAGTTACATAAACACACAACGCGAGTGTGGTACGTACACAAATTTAATTAGTCACTAAAGATCTTAGGCGATCTGACATAAAGCTAGTCTTTAACTAAAGATAGAGTGTCCAGAGAATAGATGTGCATCGAATAATACGTATGTTCATTTTTTCTCCGTACAATTATTTACTTCTGTGTTTTATTATTCTATTATTTAATTTAACAAAGGCTGTAAAAATTCGACTGGAATAACTACTGGAACCTCTTGATTGTCTTTAAATTAAAAACCACAATGGTACGACAACTTAACAAGAAAATCTTTCAGTAAGTAAGTAGTACCTGTCCTAACCTACGGGAGGAAAAAATGGGCATTTACAGATGCCCTGAAGACAATAATCAAAGTGTGGAGAGATTTATGTTTCTTTGTGTGAACGAATGAGTGGTTACGTAGCCAAACTGAACTTGACAACGGACAGCATCAAAACGGGAGTGGTCAGGGCACCAAATGAGACGAGAGGACAACAGACGTGCTAAAAAGGTAACTGAGTCAAGGCCTCAGACGTAAGACGAATTTTGGGGAGGTCAAAGGCCCACTGGGTCGATGACATACGAGTAGTAGCGGAAAGACAGTTAACCACCAACGAGATTGGAAGAAGTTGAGAGAGCCAAAGTGAGATAAATAATGGATGTAATAATACTGAGGATAATGGTAAACTTTTATCCGAGGACAATATTTAGGAAGGTGGCCCTCTTAGCCCAGTGGCTTCTCACACCGAGGGTTCAGGGTTCGATTCCCGGTGAGGTCACAATTAATCTATTTGATTTACTCAAGCCTGGGTTTTTTATGATTTGTTTCGCTTCTGTAATTGGGCCTGTTGGCCTGTTGAAGCGTAAATAATAGTAATAAAAAATAATAGTAATAGTTTACTAATATTATACGGAAATTGACTCAGTTAACGCAAAAAAGAAAGAAAATGTTTTACCAGACGTAGTTGCCACACCATCATTACCTAACAAGTTAACTGTTTGATCGTTATGTTACATTATGTAAAGATGTTTTATTATTGTACCTTATATAAATAGCACTTTCCAACTGTTTCTGTTCTGTATCGCAACATACAGTTTCTAACGACAGTCCACGTTTCCTCTTCTCATTCATAGTTCGTTCATGTACCTATCTACTTCCTATTTAGTTATCTTTAAAGTTGATCAATTTCGATCTTTTTCCTGTTGTTTTCGTTTAATAATATTGTAATTTTTATTGAGTCATTTCTGGTATTTGCAGTGAATCAGTTTTGAATAATTCCAGAGTTCTGTGTCAGCATCTTCCTCATTATTGTTGCGTAATATTAATGGCCACATTCCTCCAGGTTTATAAATTTGGAAGACGACCATAAAAATTCGCCTTTGGCTAATTCTCACACATAACACTAAACTAACGCGAACAGAGAATGGCCTCCGATTGTTACTTTCAGAAGTACATGTATCAGCTGCCTCCATCTTCTTATGTGATAATTAATCTCTAGACAATAGGTCTTCTCCGCGAACGTTTATTTAACATCGAATACGTCTAAAAACAATGAAGAAGTTCTCTCACATGTGTTCGTATACCCGTAATTTTACATACCGTGACGTTAAAGATCAATGATTATATTAATTATTTTCTCAAGCATTTTAATTGGCCCAACAAAATAGCCACAATTTGTTATTTGATTCATGATTTACATATTTATAAGATTCGTAAGAAACCGAGGATTGTTTACATTAATAATGATTTATAAAATATTGTCCGCGTAATATTTACCTACGGATATTTTATTTGGACAAAAGGTGGGTGTCCCAAGGCGGATAAAGCTGTGTATTCTTATTTAAATTATAACCTACCATACGAGAGAGACAATTTTAAATAAATTAATGCCAATGATCTAAATAATTTATGACTATCTTTTGGAGAAACAGAATTATGCATACATACCTAGGTCGCGGATTCAATTAGCGTCAAATAAAAGGAGTTGTGTATATGTTTGTTATTTTTTATTCGTTGGAATATGATTTTTTCGAATTGTTCGTTGACTGCCTACGGTTAGTGTATTTTTTAGAGTGGCAATACTTCCAAATGACCAAATGTCACGCTTGACTTCTTTTATATCAGTTATTTGTATCTTGTTTGCGGTCAAGATTCTGTACCTACTTATTGAAATGTACTATAGTAAATGACAGTTAGGAAAATGAACGGAATGTGCTTCAACAGAAACAGTAAATCAACATTCTATTGTTGGGAAAATATTGCGCATAATTTAATAAACTATATATTTTTATTTTTTTAATTTTTTTAATTTACGCCTCAACAGGCCAAGAGGCCCAATTACAGAAGTGCAAAATACATCACAAAACACCCAGGCTTGAGTAAATCACGTTTATTAATTGTGAACTCACCGGGAATCGAACCGGGAACCGTCGGTATGAGACGCCAGTCATGCCCATGGGCTACGAGGGCCGCCAGAAAACATTTTATTTTGTTGTGTCCGATAAATGTTGTATTTTATTTATATGCTGTAATTATTTTATCGAATACATTAATATATTACGGAGGAATATCTAAATATGAATTCTGTATTTAATATATTATTTGCAGGGATATTCACATAATTAGAGGCCACAGCTCCGGAGAGGAAAGGTTAGCTGTAAAACAATTTCGCAGGAGACTGAAGTCCATGACTTATGAAGCGCATATACCTCAAGCACAATTTGCAGTTTTATTTCAAAGTATTCAAAACGTCAACATCCCAACGAAGCACAATTTTTTGAGATATTAAGGATATGTCAATTATTTAAGCTGATAATCAAAACTATACAAAACATTCAAGATAGTTCACATTACCTTTTCTAAATTTGACTGAAAAATGTTTCAGAGGTGTACTGTAAGTCGTAGACAATTTTAACATGACCAACAAGAACTTGGGTTTTTCAGGAAGATTCCTAGCCACCTTGTCACTAGACAAGTGTCATACCGCTAGATAAAACAAGCTATTTCACCAAATTGTTTCATAGATAGTTAAACTATATATTTATTATATTACATACCAAAGTGCAATGAAAAACGGAATATTGAAATATCCCTAAGAGATTGAGTAAATGGTTCCATTTATGATAGAGTACAGGATTAACAAATCATAAAGAATAGTATGAAAGATATATGATGCGAATATTGATGATGCCAGAACGAGAGGGCGATTATTTATGCATTTGTAACGAATGACCGATGAAAGAATAGTCTTGACTAGTAGTTGACTCATGGGGAAGTAGCGCATTACAGAGGAATATGGAAGCACCTTGTCGAGCCTTTGGGATCCCTACCCTACTAGCACAAAGGGATGACGATGATGATGAAATACAAAGGGGACAGATCAAGATGATCAAGGAAAATACGTACAAAAAAAATAAGAAAGCCTTAAGAAAAAATACCTTCAGAAAAAGAAACTCAGGAACCTTAAGATCCAACGAACGTCTATAAGATATATGGAATATGGATGTGAAATATGGGAAAGAAAAGTGTCGTTTTTTCAATATTGCAAAAGATTTGATCACGGAATCTAGAATGTTTAAACTGTACCTATCTATTGACTGTAAAGTAATTTTTTATAGTAATACTATATAGCCGTCTCACGAATAACACAGAAAGTTATTACAAACACATGACTCTAATTTCGAAAAAAATATACTTCATCGCACATAGCTGTACGGAACCAAAATAAAATGCAGAACACACAATGTAAGATAATAAAAATGTAACCCATAAAAACCAAGTTTTTACAATACTCCCTTTCTCATTTTCGGGTTTCGTATCTACCGTATGCGTCGGAATCTCCATACAACTTGTGTGAAAAAACCATTAAAAATTTGAAAAATCCAAAATTATACTATAATTATTATTTTTTTAACGAAAATTTGATAGATCTTTTTGTTTGTCGCCACGAGTCTACTTGCAATGTTTCAGCTCGATTGGATCATGGGAAAAGGGTTAAAAGTCGATCCGAAGTTTTTTCGTCAAGCAAGCAAGCAGACGCCACGAGTTAAAAGAAAGGAAGTAAAAAGGGAAAATATTAACAAACACAAAAACTTAAAAACTTTATAATATGTCGTTCACTTGTGCGATAACACTCGTGCAAAATTTACATATGATTCCAAGTTATTAAAATGGTGAAAATAATACACATAATAAAACACGGCACGAAAATACAATATCGAGCATGTAAAATAAGAGAATAAATAATTAAATTATTAAAAAAAGCACCGCTTACGTAGGTGCGTGTTTACATTGACAATTCGACTCGCGGCGCGGTTTGCGGCTTGTGTCAAGGTAAATAAGCTGTTTCCAGGTTTCCCGAAATTACGTGATTCGGGATGTTCACATTTTCGCGATTCTGCGGGTTTTACAATAGCTTTATATTTTATTTACATAACATTATTTAGAAAAAAAAGAATAATTTATTCCTTGGTTTATCCGCAACCCGGTTAATCCGACCCCGGATAATTGGGTGTCTTCTATAATATTTAATACAATTGATCCGAGGGTTGAGAAGTGAGAATTATTCGTGATTCTGAAGCTTATAAGACTTTTTTATTATAACATTATTCTCCTTAATTTTTTTGATAAATAATATATGTTTTTTTTTCTAAAGAATAATAGAGATGCGAACACGGAATACGTGTCACATCAATATCCTTACTATTTTCAAACTAAGATGAACGCTTTTACTATGAAAATAGGACTAACTTACTGGTTTGGAGTGAGTTTCCAACCCCCGACCTTTGGATCACGAGGCGAGAGTCTTAACCACAAGGCCAGCAAGCTACAAGATTAAATGTTTATTTTAAAAAATTGTAAAATTTTATAACTTTGTTTTGCCTTTAGCCGCGCGATTTGCACCAGGAGACATGACGAGGATCATAACATATGAGAATACATGACGAGGATCATAACATATGAGAATACATGACAAGGATCATAAAGTAGTCATTACAAATGTGTACTTACAAATAATGAATGTACGTATCAACATCTAAATGTAAGCATTCTGAATGGACAGTTTCTTTATAGATCGCTTCAGCAGAAGTTCTAGTTCCCAGATCATAATGGCCGTGCCGCAAACAAACGTTATTACAGTATTAAGTACGATGGAACATGTATTTACGTAATTAAATTAATTTAAAAATAAATTTCTCATTTTCAGTTCGTATTACAATTTAGCATGATATTATTTTTTATTTTGGGAAATCCAACAGTTTGTTAAAAGAAAAATTACAAAGAATTGTGCTACTAGTTAAAAAATTACACTATTTATAATTACTTATTTATATTTTATTAAATGTGTTGTAGAAAAACACAGACATGGTGATGGACCGAGTAGAGAGATAGATCATTAAAGACTGGACCATTCATTTTAGATTTGATTAGCGTAGTTAAAGAGATTTTTAGTTCTTTAATGCAAATAGTGCAAAATAACCCAGCGTACAAGATCCTTCGGTAAGAATCTAGCGCCATCTTTGGGTGAGCTCATTAATTACTTTCCCATCTGAAACTTTGATACATTAATTAAGATAGATTAATTGATTCATGTATAGTAATCGAAAATAGGTATGTGTCTAAAAATGAACATTGGTAAGCGGGTGATATATCGATTATATGAATCCGTCCGGACAAATAGGTGAAGCTAATATATGGGTAGTAAAATTCGGGGTAAGTGAGTGATTGTGGATTTTCCTATAACCATTTTTATTATATTATTAAAATTTTAATATATGTGGGGTATAAAAACAATGGCATCAATATCTAAAAAAATGTTTTAAATGCAGGATTACTAATTAAAAATTTATTGAATCTCTTCCAAACCTATGTTTCCTATAAATTATTAATTGATAGGCTACTACGTTTCCTGTAAAATTTCGAATTAAGTACCTACATTATAAATTAGTAATTTTCGATGACTGCATTCAGTTTATTTGGATATTGCTGTCTTTGCATTTATATTCTGTCAGATACTTATAGCATTTTTTGTCAAACTTACGGAAATTTTTTGGCAAATTGATCCGGATGCAAAGATAACATGAAACAGCACATTGACGTATAGGTGATTGGACACCGGCCGTCAATTAATATTTATGCGTATATCGACTATTGATCTGTAAAAAGATTCACGTGGGGGGTCCAATCGCTACTGACGCCTGTATTTTTCTATCGGTAAACCGTAAATAAGACTGAACTGGGCGCGCCGAAAACACAAGGTGCAACATTATTGGATGATTTAATCTCGTAATGATAACGAAGTAATTAATATTAAGATACAAATATATCGAAAGCACCAAGAAATAGTTTGGGGACGTATTTATTTAAAAAAAAAACCCGTCAGAGAAATCAACGGCTCTAGACCAACCAGACAACAAGAGTCCATAAAAAATGATTGATTGGTCTCCGAATTCACCGAGGTTATACTTACCATAGTAGAAAAAAACAGAATATGTTTTTTAATAACACAATGTTAGTCTTATTTATATATAAATAAATTCTAGTCTAAGTTCTCACACAAGTGTTTAATAATTTTCTCACCATGGTTTATATTATACAAGATGGAAAAAAGCTATTAACAGAACGAAAATAAATACTTTGCCAAAAATTTCCCGTTTACATTTCTGCAAGGTTTTATTCATTTTACTTAATTTATTTTAAAGAATATGAATTTTTCATATTCTATATAAGTTATCTTTATGGTAGTCCAACGTGTAATAGACGATCAGTCAGAAATATTTCAAACAAATACCAACTTTGAAAAGCTTACCTATAACTAATGATATTAGAACAGTGTTGCTTAATCATTTTCGACTGGTAATTTAGGTAGAAATCCAACTGTAAAGTATTGTGGACTAGCTCTACTAAAGAACCTGTATATGCGGAAGAAAAACTAAATTAGTTTAAAAAAATAGTTTCGTATTCGTAAAAAAATAAGTAAATAATGAAGTGTTATACGACTATTAATTGTGATTTATTGTTATTTTATTAAATTATTTAAAAGTACGTTACGAGATTAAATTATAAATACAAATATTATACAGGGTGTCTTGTAATTGGTAGCAAAAACTCCCTAGAGGTCTTCTTCATTCAATTTTGAATAGAAAATATTCTTTACACTTTTGGCGAAATGTTGACAGTTACGAACATAAGCGCCATAAAAGTTTACGTTTAAAAAAATGCTATATTATATTTTATAAAATTCTAGAATATCATATAAGTAACTTGTATCGAACATTAAAAACTCATACGATTTGATACAAGTCAAATAAATTGATTAAAACCTTATAGAAATTTAAAAATATTTTAAAGGTTTTAATATTTTTATTTGACTAGTATTAAAGCGAACGAATTTTTAATATCCCTTACAAGTTACTATAATGATAGTCCAACGTTTTACAGAAAATAAGACAGAAATATTGAAAAAATGCAACGTTTGATATCTCTCATCTCCGTAACTGTCGATATTTCACCCAACAAGTGTAAATTTCTATTCAAAATTGAACGAAGAAGACTTCCAAAGTTTTTGCTACCAGCTACTAGATACCCTGTACAGATAGGTGGTACATAGAGGTCAAGAGTTTATTTTTACGATATCACGTGACTCTTAGCCAGTTGTACTAATACAAATGTAATTGTGTAATTGATAAAAATTAACTGTAACTAGAACATTGGCCATCACGGAAATATTTTTTAGTTAAGCTTTCGTGACCAAATAAAAAATGAGATCGTTAATATAATCGCCTGTCCGAATCGCGCCACAAATAGAAACTGTATTTCGTTCGAACGCGATAAATAATAATGTTAGATGAGGCCCAAAACAAGATGGTTTTACGGTTAGATTAGCACCGATTTTATGTCGATGGGTTGTACGTGTGATTTCTATTAGGAAGGTGTCCGTAAATATAGCAGGTACCTGTCCCGGCCGCAAGAAGCAAATAATAAAATGTAACGGTCGGAAATTAATGGCCTTAAAACACTAAAGAAAGTGATATTAAACCACCAAAAAACGTATGTTATCGGTTATCTTAATTAAATACGAACAATTTGCATGTCATTAGGTCGGAATTAAATTACGTGTAACGGAGATGATCCATAAAATTCTGTCTTAATCTTAATTAATGAATGTTCCAAGGATTTGATATACGGAAACACTTTAAATTAATGGTAGTTGTTTCGACTGTTAACTGGTTAAGAGTAAAACTTTATAGTGATAGTCGATACTCCATTTTACGGCTCAATCGCTCTCACTATAAACCTTGTCAATAATTATTGTCGGGAATAATTATATTATCGTGACCCCAGCGATACATTTTCAATATTTTGTTACTCATTCAAAATAGATTTTCGTTCCGCTCAATCAAACAAAAGAACCTCATTTCACGGTAAGTTATGAACAGCTTAGTTGTTCAACCGTAAAATTATAAACATTAATTTTCTAAAAATAATAAGTGAACCAGCAGACAAATTATTTTTGGCATTAATTTCTTTCACAGATTTCTAAAACTTGCGACGTTTTGTAGACACTGTAAGGTCTTCCTGATCTCACAGTGTTGATAATGTCCTTAGGTTTTCACGGCCGTTCAGAATCTTCTGTGTATAGTTTTCTGGGATATTCTGCCGTGGGTGTGTGACCTCTCTGGCCAACGTTTCGGATCCCATTGCAGGGTCCATCATCAGGGCTGATGATGGACCCTGCAATGGGATCCGAAACGTTGGCCAGAGAGGTCACACACACACGGCAGAATATCCCAGAAAACTATACACAGAAGTCACAGTGTTGATTTTCACACTTTCGAAATAGTGAAAATTTATGGCATTTCTAAATGAAATTCATATTTTTGTTGACTTTCTTGGATCGTCGGTCGGTGGGTGTTAAGTATTTACTTAGAATGTGTTTGAGAGTTGTATTTAATATACACCAAAAACAATTAAAACATTGCATTGCAAACAAATTATTTTCAAGTATTGTATGGAGACGGTTTGATGATCTTAAACATGGACAATGACCTCTGTGTGGGTGGAAGCAAATTTAAAGATGTACCTATTGGACAATAACTATCATATGAAGTAATATTTTCATTATGACGAAAGATTGACTGTACTTCATAATTTTTGTGAGCTATTTTCTTTTCAAGAACTAGGTTCAACAGTTATTTTACCATATAGGAAAGTTCCTGGATTATAGACACAAGGACGTAAAGATCAATACCTTTATTTTAGTATAGTATAAAATGTATCCAGATTAATATCGACTGAAAATTAAGGTTATAACAAGTGGACCAATTAATATTACTTAGATATTCTGAGATTATAGTATAGTCTGCTTTACAAAAATTATGGGAACTAGATACATTTCATATTTTTGCATGCCACGTGTATATCCAATGGGGGATGGTGCAAGTCGGTTGAGAGAAGTTCGTCTATTGATCTTGATGTTACCAGTTCAGAACCGCTTACAATGACTAAATCTAATGTACGATTAAATAAGTTAAATATATAAATTCTTTTGGGAATTACTTTGATCGCGAGGAATATCGGAGTTTTGTGACATCAATACTTTTGTAGGCGTCGTATTATATAATATATGCAGACGGATTGATAATCCGTGATAAACTTGTATTAAATATAAATTGATATCCGAGTGAATGTTACTAACCTATGAGATTGACAGGCAGTTGAGTATTGGATCAGACCACATAGGTACATGTGAACACATTTCAATAATAAGAACAGATTCCAACGTTTTGTGAGGAGTTGGAAATTTTGTAAACCAGTTTCCAGAGGTTGCAGAGGAGTTAAATATTTTATGTCGAGTCGATTTTTTTATTATTTATCTGTAAAAGTTTAATTTTCTGCTTCTTCGACGTGGATAATTATTTATTATTAATATGGACGGCTGTATGGTTCATCTCTTTAATAAGGAAGTGAACATATTGGCAAAAAATATTTTCTAAATTGGTAACATCTTTATGGTGCAATCGAGAGGAAGTGGAGTACCACATTAGACAAAAAAAAATGTTCTAGTTCTTTTGTGATTACAAAAAATGTAAGAGATTAATGAGCTTGGTAATTAAGTAAGATCTTCTTTAAGTTTTTTTTATATATCCTATTTTTATTTCATATTATATTGAATCTCGTTAGCTTATTCATTGATACTAAGTGAGAGGTATATATATGTATAAAATCTTTATGAAAGTGATTTTTTTTTCAATTTTCTTTTTAGTAAGAAAACATATTTCCCAGTTGATATCAGCCAATATCACTTTATCTATATGTTGTGCCTCTAATATTTTTAAATAAAGTGTCTCATAGCTAGCAGCAAAAACTTCTGGAAGTCTTCCTCCTTAAATTTTGAATGTAAATATTATTTACACTTTTGATGAATTGTCAGATAAGCGACATCAAAGTTTGCATTTTTTAAAAAATATTTCTGCTTAGACTATCATGAAAGTAATTTATATTGAATATTAAAATTGATTTGCTTTGATTCTAGTAAAATAAAATTATTAAAACCCTGCAGGAAAATTCTGGTTCAAATTATGCAAGGTTTTAATTTTATTTGACTTGTATTTAAGCGAAAACATGTTTAACGTTCAATAAAAGTTGATTTATGATGGCTGAACCTTTTACATAAAAGTAAGTCAGAAATATTGAAATAAAATTGAAAGCTTCGAAGTCTCTTATCTCCATATCTGTTGATATTAGGATTAATGCCGAAAATGTTCAAGGAATAATTTGCTTGCAACATTTTCAACTCATAATTGAATGTAGTTCTGCTGAAAGCGTCCAACTCAAAAAACATGAAATTGAGAAAATGGCTTATAAAAATTCAAACCTACAAAAACCTAATACGTCGATATTCAATTCATTATTGCATATTTTTTGCATAGGGCTCATTGTACAGATATTTTATGTCTTTTATAAGAAAAAACTTTTGTTTACGAATATATGATGCATTTTATAGGTTGGATTCTTTCTGCAAAATGTCTCAACATACGAAAAACAATAATTTTATTTTTCTGTGTGGTTTCACAGTTACAGTAAATCTTTCTTTATAACTCACATATATTTTCGCATCCTACGAGCGTCGGTTGCTTACCGCGATAAATATAAATGTATTATTCAGGTATTGGAGTTGCCGACTCGATTGTGCGACGACCCTGGCTTGTGAAATTCTTGTCCAGTTTTGTGCTGCGCGTTCGGCTACCGGTCGATAACAGGGAATATTGTCCGCTGCGAGCGTAGCTAATTTTTCGATGGAATGTTCTGTTAACATACCGTGGCTTCGTGTCAACTTTACATGAATAAGTATCCTCGTACCATTGTGGAACGAGTTGCTCATGAAAAAGTGTAACAAGTTTAACTAGTTGACGCTTGCGTCTCGCAACGCGCACCGCGACGGGTTGTTGACAATGAGACGGGTTCAAATTGAAGATGTGACCATCAGTCAGCTCAAAGTTTCAATAATTACGAATTATCACCGAATGTCAAGAATTAAGCAAGCCTCTAAATATTATCTTTTTTTTATTATACAGGCTCATAGCTAGTAGCAAAACCTTTACAGGTGAATTCCTGTCTTGATAATGAGTCGAAAATGTTCAAACAACCGTGATCTAATATCAATATTTATGGAGACATGCAATATCAAAGTTTGCTTTTTTTATCTTTGGCTATCGTAACGGTGACTTATGTCGATTATGAAAAATTCATTCGCTTCAATACAACTCAAATAAATTGACAAAATCTTGTAAAAAATTGTATTAAATTTAAAAAAAATGTTTTTATCATTTTATTCGTCTGTATTAAAGCAAATGATTTTTTTTAATCGTTATTAGTTACTGCAATAAAAGTTCAACTTTCTGCAAAAAACAAGTCAATTATGTTGAAAAAAAATTGACATTGGATATCTCCATAACTATTGATCATGATCATGGTCATGGTCATGGTTGTTTGAATATTTTCGATTCATTATCAAGGCCGGAATCCACCCGTAAAGTTATTGCCACTAGCTCTGAGACACATTGTATGAAAATTTCTTCATTCTGGTTTTCGAAAGCTGCAAGTCTAAAATGAAGTATGTTTTTCAGCATAAAATAAAATATAAGTACATATCTGATACGGAACACTTAAAATATTTTATAACGACGTCCGTAATAATGGATGCCGCCACTTTAAGTACCAATTATTATGATTTTGAGTAAAGACACTTTAAATGCATTCTCGAGAACAATCCTTAATTTCTTGTAAAGGTCGTAAATCTTTTGAAGAAATGATGGAAGATATTTTAAAGTTTCTTTATCTCGTCAGAATGATGCGCAAACGATGCTGTGTAGCGACCGCGCAGTCGCTTAGCTTAGAGGTAATACCGCAGAGAAGATTGTGCAGCATTAATGCAATTATGCATTTTAATTAAGCAATAAATTCATTTTAATTTTTTTGCATTTCATTGCAAATAGAGTCTGTGAGAACTACTAGAAAATCGATTTTTTATCGTTGTGGAATTCATCAATTAATTAATCGGAAGGCGGCCCTCCTCCAGGCTTCATCGGGCGAAAGAATATCTTAGGTTCTTGCGCTGCTGGTCTTTACCTATGTAAACCTAACTATGCAACTATACCCGACTCTACAATTACACACAACTCCACAATTATTATACCTGATGTCAAAAAAAAAATACGATCCTAGGCTTGCTTGAAAAAACAAAATAAAACTTGAGAAATTTATTGTTTTTTCTGCCGCTTAAACTATCGAGGCAAATTTATAATTACACTAATTTGTATATCAAAATCGACATTAAAAATTGATTACCGCAAGATACCTACTAGGTAACTACCTGCCTACCATCGCTCTTACTGTGCGGTCACGTTTCGCATGTTTGGTTTTTTTGACGCCCGTCCATATTGCGCCATCGGACATGTACCTACATTGTGTCTATGTCCACTAATTGTGCGTCAAAACACGACTTATCATATACTACTCACATTACCACATTCCTGTAACTTGCGTTATACAGATTGATTAGAAAGTGGTATTTTTAGTCGTACGATGGCTGGGAGGAGTCAATCCTAAGAATTTTAATTTTAAACAAATATTTATCAACGCTGTTGTTTTACACTTATGTTTTTAAATTAATTATTTTTTACACATAGTCTTCTTAGATAAATGAAAATTACATATTTTTTAAAAAGAATCACGTTACTTTCTGCTGAGAATATATTATTTTAGCGATTATTGTGGATAGAACAAAAAAGTCTGTGTCACATTCTGATCTCAACCTAATTATAATAATTTCGTTATCTGTCCATCCGTCTATATCCCGGAACTTCGTTTAACGTCCGTGACTTATTTTATAAAAACTTTTTTTTATTATAAATAAATACTTATTATTTAGAAATAGACATGTAAAAGTACCGTCATGTTTGACGAGTAGTTCAAAATAAAATTGTATCAGGACCTAATTTAAAAATAATAATTCAAAATGGAATGTATTGTTTTTTCGAAAAAAAAAAACGAAATTTTGAATGTGCAGGTATTTTACTCACAGAGTTTTAGTAATATTTAATTAACTGAATATACAGTAAAATGTATTAATTTTATTTTTCTCCGGTGATACCTGTATATGTATATAATTTATTGACGGGGACCTTCTTTTGTAATGTTAATTGCGCTTGGTACTCAAGACGGAGTTGGAACTCTTTCAACTTCTCTCCTACAAACTAATCAATCTTTTAAGTGCATAAAATTTCTCCAGTAAATAGATGCGAATCTTTAGCTAGTCTGTACACCGAACGTCGATGGCGAGTGGCCGACCATTAACGTTTTGGACATTGATCACAAGAAATTCGTGTTATCTTTCGCATCGCTGAGCTTCACATTAATTCACTTTGAGTTGACTTTGAAAAAGTTGTTTGTTTGATAAGCAGTAGGCGCGGTTTTTAAATGTATAGATTTAAATATGTTTAAATAATATATATGTGTAAGTAAATATATAAGTATGTGTTAATTTCACAGCGAGGACAATGGGCGTGTAGAGTAAAAATACATATTCATACATTCCACTCACTATGTATGTAATTCCAAAGAGGTAGACAGGAAGAAACGGACAATTGCACATTCTAGCATATTTTTAAGCATAGGCTCGAATACATAGATAATACTTAACGATTGAAAGGTTAAAGTACGCTTTAGAAGCGTAATTTGCAGTGCTGATTACAATCTTAAAATTTAAATCATTGTATTGACTGTATTCGGGCCTGAGCCATTCTTATTTGACCGATCTTTTTCCATTTTCTGAAGCATACTTAATTATGTATGTTAATTATTATCTGATAGATATGCCAACTTAAAATTGAAAATATCATGTAAATTAGACCGAACAGGTTCAGGTGTCATTAGTCTTTAGGTTACATTAACCGATGTCCACGCTCTGTACATTGCGTAAACATGATGTAAACCTTTACCTCAGGGAAACTTGCATTCCTCTTAAATTACAATAAATTATTATTAGAAACGAGGTTAAGTTGGAGAGTAGTCAAGACGGTAATGTGGCTTTTGTTCAATAAAGTTAATTATTAATAAACATCTCCTACATTCATGACCGTTTCCGATCCATACCATACTCAGTAAAGTAATTTATTCGAGACATAAGAAAACTTCACCGAAAACTGTTGGGAAAGCATTGAAAACAAGGTTACTGACTTTCAGTGGAACTGTAAATAAATCAATTAAATATCACAATATATATACATATAAAATAGAACAGCTTTTCACAGGTTTAACAAATTACATGAATTGTTGCACAATATCAAACAGAATCAAAAAATAAAATATAGGAGGGGGATTAGGAGTGGGAATATTTGAAATTATTACTGTCCTACTGTCTCCCACTGTTTCGCCGTTCTTTTATCCCCTTCCATGTATTTTATTGGTTTTCAATGTTTTTTTTTAATAATTATTTGAAGTAGGCATATTCAATTATTTATAATTTATATTTGTACACGAAATAATATTGTGTAATATATTAAATTAATTAGGAATTTTAATTACCCTAAACTTGCTCTCGCAAAATACTCCAATGATTCTGTGGTATGGTGTAAATAAAACTTGTGATTCAAAATAATATTTTTTTTTACGTAATAATCAAAATAATTTAATAAATTTACACAAAACATTTTTTAATTTATAAAAAAGTGATATTATTTTATAATATGACTCGTTATACGAATATATTCAATATGTGTTAAAAGAAATAAAAGTACGTTTGGAAAATAAGCATCGTCTTAATTCTTGCTATATACCTTATTTCTTTATATATCTTACCTATTATGTACCTGTTTGTGATGATTTCTGTTCATACATCCATATCCCTTCATATTTTTAAATATAGCTTGTATTATAATTTGATATATGTATACTTACATATATGGAATATGTGGGACTGCACTAACCTCTCCATATACTTGAATAATGTTTTATTTTATTATTAATTATTTATGAATTGAATAATTTTCAATAATTATGGATACAAAATTAAAAAACAAAACATAACTATAATGATGTTTTTAATTTAGCACACCGCATAAGTCTGTTTGATCCTTTCATTGTAAGTCACCTCGCATACAAGCGGCATGCGTTGCGACTTGAGATAACCGTATCTGACTGTTACCCCATACTGCGCATCACATTATTTTCTTGCCTTTTACATTTCTTGCTAAGTGCGAGCGATTGGAATTTGTACGTTTTTGAGCAAAAATATTCTTTTTTCGAATCGATTTCCAATGATTACTCAGAACATGTGTTGGGTAAATATTGTGTAGTCAGAAAAAAACGATATAATTTGATCTAATCAAGGCGTGGAATTTATGAAATTCGACATTGCAGCATTATTTATAATATCAAAAATGTTAATTCATAAGTAGTACTATTAATTAATATGTTTATCAACCTGTAAACATCTGTTGTACTAACTAAAAATTTATAAAGTATATCGTAAATTTACATACCTATGTCGATGGAACCGTCAACGATGAATGTGAGCTGCTATGGAACCAGTCATGCAAGTCCTTCAACCAGACGAAGCGTCTTCTTCCTGCGCTGAGTTCCTTTCAATATTTCCGTTTATTACCTCATATTTCTCGCCTTTCGTAACATGTCCAAAGTGTTCAAGTTGTCTCCCTCGATACAGATTACCGCTTTAAACATCTTCCTTTCGCACTTTGTCCGTCCATAAGATTTTAAATACCCTGTATTCCTTTCGAAAGCCTCCATCTTTTTTCTGGTGAATTGGTTTTTGTCCATTTTTATCCCTGTAGAGAAGTAATGAAAAGACACAACATCGTAAAAAGCGTATTCGCATATCTAAATTAAATAGCAACAATGGACTAACTAACCTGAAAATTTTCCAAATATTTGTGAGAACATTTTGACGCCATCTATATTTTGACGTTTTTTTTATGTAAATGTATAATTATTATAATAATATAAATATATAATTATAAATTATATTAATCTTGTTACCTCTACTGAGTTAAATTTATTTTATATAAGTGAAATGTGGGTACTATTCATTTTTCCCAGTCACATATTTGATTCGTACGTTGCCATTGAATTAATACTTCTTACATTGTAAACTAGTTGTAACCAGTCATCGTGACGTGACGTTATCTAAAAATATATAAACATATATATTTTAACAAAAACGTTAATAATTTTTTTTTTCATAATAATAAATAAATAAATAATTTAACAAATAAAAATAAAATATACAGTAAGTTACGAACGTTACGGACAGACAGGTAAATAATTGTTATTGGATGACATCAACGGCAAACAACACAGATTTATAAATAAACACCGTTCGTAAAATTTACCTATTGTCTTAAATAATACGATTTCATACAAACATTTTGTATGAATCTTCTTGAAACAATGGTGTCAGGCGTAAAGTAACAGTTTAATTGTGGGAAACACCTTTCACCTCGCCGTCAGTATTTGTTTTGAATGTTTCACTGTTAGATGTACGAGCGCATTGTTCGGTTAGAAATTGGGTTGCGACCGATGTAAAACTGTCTCGTAAGAAGATGTACAGAATGGCATTAACTTGCTAATTCTGCCCGAGCTTTTGTGTCGGCGGCGCGCTTTTTCGTAAAATAAAATACATCGTATTGTTGTCGAGGAATTGTGTTATCGTTATTGTTTCGAAAAAGAGCATAAAAATGAGATGATGTTGGAGTCACTAAATTAAATTAAATTCAATATTTTTGTCTATATCTGTGGTTTTTATTTATTTTATTTACGAGAAACTAAAAGTACAATAAAAATCTGGCTGCACATGACCATCGAATAGGATAAGGACCATTCTACAGGTTTTTACATAATTAACAAATTATATGAATTATTGCACAATAACAAACAGAGATAATCAAAAAATAAAAGACAGGAGGGGTGATCGGGATTGAGAGTTTAGGTCGGATCTAACTGGTAAAAAAATAAAATATATAGCAAAAAAAATTTAGTGTCACCTAAACGTAGTACCTCTACTGAGTTAAATATATTTTATATTTCCACTACTTAAGTTTCGAGAGAATCAGAATCTCTCATCGACAGGTGAAGTATTTTGATGCTCTCGAAACTTAGGTAATAAGGTTAATATAATCTATAATAATCTGTCATCATAAATAATCTATACAAAGTAAACGCCAAATCCATTAATAATATAAACGTAGTGTGTTCAAATAATACCGAGCCTTTATGTTTTTCGGTCAAACAAATGATGCACGGGAGGTGTTCTTTGGTGAATATGTGTAGGGAACATTCATTAGCATGCGAGAAATTTGTACCGCCCGCAGTTAGCGTCATTCACTTGCAGTCATTCTCTGAATGAAAAAGCGTAGCTAGTGAAATGTCGGAACTACTACCGATGCAGCTAAAAGCCCTTAACAAGCCGAAACAACGATGAGATTGACCAAGGGCGAATTTTGGTAGATGCTTATGACAATCCGAGAAATTGCGAAATGGGTGGAGGTTACCATTGGATCGGTAGGTATATTTAATTTTTATCGAGGATTTAGGCTTGAAGAGAGGGTACGCGAAATTCGTGCCGAAGCTTCTAACGATGGAAGTAAGCACCCACCCATTCTTCGCATCTGATTCAAGCTTGACCAAATACAGCATTGCCCTGGTTTTTCAGGCTCCCTACTATCCCAAAATGGCTTCGTGTGATTTTTGACGATTCCCCAAGTTAAAAATTCCGTTGAATGGGACCCAACTTGAATTGACACCATTCTACAAAATGCGCTCCAAAAGTGTTTCTGTGACGGGACCGCTTAATGTTTCTATTACCGTTATTTGGTTTGCACTACGAATACCGTCCCCCAATTGCATATAACAAACTAACTAATTAACTAACCTCACGCCGTTTTCCAGCAGGAGTCGACAGAAATAATAGAATGCCATATTCTTCTACATAGATGTCGCAACAATATTCTTACTTTTTTCAAAATAAGCTACACGCTTGTGCTATGAAAATAGGATCAACGTGCTGGTGTCCTAGAATGGGGTTCGAACCACCGACCACCAGATTACTAGGCGAGCATCATCATCATTACGCCATAAAGCTATTCTGTGGCACACCACTTTTGTTTCGGTTATACCATACATCTTCTCATGCTCTACGGTTGTTGAGGCTTTAAATAGGGCCGTCCTCCAATATTTGTAGTATCTGATCGTGCCAGGTCTTTCGCGGACGCCCTTATGAATTACATACTACATGATAACATTAATTAGATATAATCCTATAATTTATAAAAAAATGTTGTGTCCACTCAAGTTTCGTCTCTGATCTAAGTAAATATTACGGACTAGTTTGTCTTATAACATTCTACAATTTGTTCAGCCATTATTCATTATTTATTTGTTTTCTGATGTTGGTAAAACAATATCGACAAGCGGAAACAGGATAGGAGTCGTATTGCTTGAACAACAATATTTTGGATACGAATGCGCGTGCTTGTGCTGCGACCTGCAGCGGAGCTTAAACCAATCACGCGATCAGAAGGTAAGAACCTGTGCAAGTACCTAGTGGAGATTAAGGCGGTCAGTTTATATTTTTTCTGAGATCACGTTTTTGGAACTAACGTTTTATGTACACATGTGTATAGTACATACATGCCATAAAAGTGCCGTTATATACCGTGTACCTGCGCACGTGCACCAAAATTAAATGTAAAAACTTTGCCGATTACTCTCATAGAAAAAAAACTATTGTTGATTTTTATCATCTTTTCAGTAATTAAAGAATTAAAACCAATCGATTAAGATGCTTACGAAAGTGTCGATAGTACTCTATTCTGTTGTTGAAGATGAATTTTCATAGTCATACAAAAATATAGTTATAAAATATAACACAGTACTATCCACATTGTCAAAAAATACCATTTTAAAAATGTTCTTTGGTTTTCACGGCCGTTCAGAATCTTCTGGTTTGAGTTTTCTGAGATATTATGCCGTGTTTCTGCGACCTTTCTGGCTCCATGTTTCGGATCCCATTCTAGGGTTCATCATCAGTCCGAAATTTCGGCCAAAAAGGCCATAGAGGCACGGCATAATATTCCAGAAAACTTAAACCTGAATTACCATTTTAGGTATCCATAATTCTAAGATACCTATATTATTAATGAGTTTGGCGTTTACATTAGCTATGTTACCTCTGTGTGAGTTTTATAATAATTTTATAGAATTAATATTTTTCTAAGATAATTAAGATTTTTGAAATGTAGTAAATAGGATGAAGTACATATAATTAAATAATATAGTAAAATCTTAAAGTAAACATAAATATTATTCAAGTTGTATATACAATAGTATTCATCAAGAAGTAATTTCAATATTAGAATTTTCAATTAGAAAATAAAAAAAACTAAGTTTTTATTATACTACCTTTCTGATCGGACCCGTGGCTCGACTAGTTGAAACAGATTTCGCGCCTTCTCCACGCGTCGGGGTCCTTTCTCATTTGTGTGGTTAAAATTTTGAAAAATCCAAAATTATACTATAATAAAAAAATTTTAAACGAAAATTTGTTAAATCATTTTTATCCTTGCCACGAGTCTGCCTGCAAAGTTTCAGCTCGATTGGATCACGGGAAAAGGTTTAAAAATCGATCAAAATTTTTTCGGCAGACAAGCAGACGCTACGAGTTAAAAGAAAGGGAGTAAAAAGGTTTTCGATCACTAAACTACATCTACATCTCAAAATGGAAAGCAGGTTTCTCTTCTAAAATGTTGTCAAGCTTTCGTAAAATATTATTTGTTTTTAAAAATTACACTAGGATATATTGAATATCTCTACAATATTTCCTTCCATTGAATATGACTTATCGCATCTTGAAGATTGTCACGGCCGAACCGTTCCACATGAACACGGAGTATGGATGGATATGGAGTAACGAGGTTCACACAAACCTTAGCCCAATTATAAATTAATTTGAACCAGTTTCCCATGTCTATCACCACCTATCATCGCGTCTCAGTTAAGCTTAATTTAAATAAAGAGTAATTTTATTTTCCGTGCAACGGCTTTTACGTTAGTCGCTGTGAAACTTTTCCAGCGCTGTCAGTAATGGCGCAGGCCCGTGGGTTACAAATGCGTTGTATCATTTCAATAGACATAAATATACGGGATATAATGGGTGGAAATATACACACGCATAGGAATTGAGAGTTATTCCTTTTACCTTGAGGCTTCTCAGGCGACCAGTTCATATTACGTGCATGCATGTGTGTAGGTGTGTACTTACTCGTGCATAAATTTCTAAGGCAGTTGAGACCGTTCTTCTACTACCTAGATAAATAGTTAAATCATTGAGTCCACTTACATAACCTTCCCCATCTGAGCGGTTATTGCAGGCAACAAAAAGCTAAAATTGTAAATTTACATTTATACACATTCTAGTATAATATTTTAGTCCTTAGTGTGTTCGGTGTCCCTTATATTGTGATAGTCGTATAAAGATTAATAGGTAGGTACATGTACATTAATTTTATACGATATACGCACGGTGGTCTCCAAGATCGTGTAGGTACATTGCCTTTCTGAATTATTGCAAGATGCAGTATTTCGTAATGCAAAGGAAAAGTTATTTATGGGCATCTCATGAGAAAACTGCATGCGGTCCAGAATGCTTACACTAAAGATATATTATTATTGTGTATAAATGAGTTGTTACACCATAGTCCTATTGATTTATTTTACTGTTTGCCTCAAATGCCATATTTTTTCCCTATCAACGTTTACGCTCTGAAGTGTTACATTGTTTTGAACGTCTTTACTTAAATGTATAATTCAGATTTGTCTTTTTTCCCCTATACGACTCCGATATTCAAGACAGATGTATAATTATTTAATGTATATTAAAAATTTTCAATCTAAAACAGGGTATGAATTCAGCTGTATATTTATATATTTCTGGTCTACAGTGTACAATTGATATTAGTAAGATTTTTAAGCACAACAATAAAATAGTTATTCATTAAAAAAAATGTTTCCATATAATTCTGGCTGTTTTATATTTGCTAATTATCGTCTTTTTCCTGTCATGAGATGCACCTTTTTACTCAGCTTGAAATTGAGAATTGTCTTATTTAATGTGTTCTTGCAGAAAACCATTTTATATCATATGTATTGGATACACATATAATATACATGCCTTTTTCTCAATTTTAGTGTTTAAGATCTTTTCTACATCTATTTAATTTCTAAACATTAATATGACAATTTATTTAGAGCGTAAAAAACAGAAAAGTTCGATCGACTCCATCGATAAATCGGCGCAAACTGGCTCGTTGGCTGGCTCATGAATGGGATATACTCTTATATTTTACTCTTTTAATATTTTTTCTTAAATTTGTCTCATAAATTAGTGGTGCGTCTCACTACTTGGTATTAAATTGCCTCATTTGATTATATAAATAATTTTACAATACCGTTAAATAGTTTTCATTCAATTTCCTACTAAAACAACTTATTTATCAACATTATAATTGTTTGGAATGTGGTTTTGCGACGTATTCCCCTTCACTTTCCTATGAAATCGATATGTTGGAACATTTCATATATATATATTTTTTTGTATTCTAATATATTTTTAGATCTTAGTAGATAGTATATTATTTTTTGATTATTAATAACAGAATCGTATCTCAACAATACTTCAATCGTCAGATAATTCCTTAAAAATCACAACAACCTCGGCTTTATACATTTATACATATATTCTGCTGGAGGTTGGAAGGCTATACAACTTGAAATTTTATTGTTTTTTATTATCCCCATAGTCCTTTACCACTAAACCTTGCAACCACTCTCGCTATAATATATTCACGATCGAATAAATCAGCCGGCCCGACAGACTAATCGCCAATGTGGTGGAAAAATTTGCTGCGAAATTGTACATTCGGGCGCCCGACAAGTACTGCACTTTTGCTATACAAGGTTGGCGCTTTGCTGGAATCGACTCCAGTAGCGGACATCTAAAGATATCTTAAACTCATTTTTAAATAATTTGTTGAATTTAATTTCAGTGTTCATGATTTTCAGAGTGCAAAAAGCAAATACCCTTTCAGTTTCAATGAGCGAAATTAATATTAAATTAAAATTTTGCTGCTAAATAATTGCTTTATGCGGAATAATTGATGTATTATTTTTAATTGTAATAACGGCTATTTTAGTTTACCTGAAATTAAAATAATTATGTGTAACTTAATTATTTAATTTTAAGTAAATTAAAATTTCTACTACACACGATCAGTTATTTTATCACCACTATCACGCTCGTCATTAGGTGTAATTATGATAATAACTAATGTTAAAACAGTGCGTTTTCAACCTATTCGGATAGAGGGAATAGATGGGGAAGGGTTTTTTCGGTCTTTACTGGTAATATGGACAGTAGTGGTAAAGTGTTTGGAAATGTGATGTTATCATAAGTATTTTCTCCAAATTTAATTTCTTAATTCTATAACCTTTGGATTTATACGGTCTCCAAGTGGTTCATTGTTTGGTTCACTCCTTTATAAGATACCGAGTGGAGAAGTTTTAAGTACGGCTATTGAAATAATGTTTTGTATGAAGTGTGGTTCTTTAATTCTTGTAGGTATTTATGTTTATCGCTTATTTACCTATGTATTTAATGTCATAATCTTCTTAAGGTATTTCATAAAATCTACTTTTTTCCAATGTTGATAATAGTAATCGCAATCTGAAATTAGTTTCAGTTTTTGAGTGATTTTGCCGACGTCACTTGCTGAGGGACAGCTACTTTCGAAACAATAGTGGTGACAAAAAAATCTACGTGTGTGTATCTACATAAACAGTAGGCTGGAGGAACGTCAGTTGTGCTTGTACGGGCGGAGACTAACAGACCATACGGTAAAGCAAAAAGTCAGTGGCGTTTCGTCAACAGTAATCCAGAGGAAGACCAAAGAACTCCTGAATGGCTCGATACCATTAAATCCTGCAGGGAAACGGCCTACATAAAATCGACATCTAGAAGTGAAGAAAATACAGTCTGAGAACGAGAAGAGCCGACCCGACCTCAACAGCCTACCTAGGTTGTGAGTTGTGACAGTGCCAGGAAGAAGAAGAAGATGAGAACTATGCATCCCGTCATAATAATCATAATAATATTCTGAAATACTTCTTCTTCTTCTTCTTCATCAGCCTTCGTCTTTCTACTGCTGGATATAGGCCTCCTCCTTATTTTTCCATTCCACAGCAACAATATCATCGGCCCATCTCTTTTGAGGTCTTCCGATGCCTCTTTTATTTTCCCAAGGTCTCCATTTCAGAACTCTGAGAGGCCATCTTGTAGTATCGTGTCTTGCAATGTGTCATGCCCATTGCCATTTTAGCTTCGCTACACGATCCATGATGTCCACTACTCTAGTTCTGCGCCTAATTTCGTCGTTTCTAATTCTATCTCTTAGTATCACTCCAAGCATGGATATCTCCATGGATCGTTGCGTGCATTTGAGCTTTTCTACACTTTTCTTTGTAAGGGCCATAGTCTCCAATCCATACGTCATCACTGACAGTATACATGATTCAAAGGCTTTTCTTTTTAGGCTAATTGGGATCTCTTTGTTTTCGAAGATATGTTTGAGTTTGCCAAAAGCAGCCCAGCTCATTCCTATTCGTCTTGGCAATTCTGCTGTTTGGTTATCTTTGTTCATTTTTATCTTGTGTCCTTAAATACTTAATTGAGAAAAATGTACTTATTGAAAATTATTTTCTGAGAATATTCAAAATTCAGTAAACACCAACGATATCAGGATTTCTTGTAATATATACTGTAAAAGATGGCGTAGGCGGTCAGCTCCCAGTCAAGTTTTGATGTTTCCAAACGATAATCAATCGATTTGGATGATTGCTATCCGACTGATCAACTATTGCGAGCAGTGGCATAATTACGCCTTTGCAATTGGCTTTGTATACTCAGCTCTTAAATATACCATTTATTTTGAAAATCCACCACACTTAAAAATTTTACAAGTAATATGAAAAAACATGTTTTATGGATGTGTACCGTACAATATTTTCCCACTAATATGTTAGGCTAGGTGGCAAAAAAACATGGTTTTAATCATTGACGTATTATAATATAGACACGTTATTCCCATACTAGCCGGCTTTCATATGTAGCAAATATCGCATTGAAAGAGACAACAAATCACGGCAGACTTATTTCACAAACGCTCTTTTTTTTCGGCGTAGCGTCGCGCCCGATCACAAAAAAGGTCCGTTCGATAACGAATGCAAGTAAGTTTACCTTACTTTTGAGTTGCCATATTTCACGGTTGTAACATATCTACAGTTTATTATATCATTAATTTTAATAATTTTATTTGACTTTTATCGAAGCGAGTGAATTTTCGATATAAGTTACATTCATGATATTCCGATGTTTTACAGAAGACAAGTCGGAAAAATTGGAAAAAAAGTAACCCATAAAAACCAAGTTTTTACTATACTCCCTTTCCTTGTAAAATATAACAATAATTAAAGACGAATTAAAACATATAACATAACACTAAACTTACAGAAATTTAATACATTTCTAAAATGTCAGATGTTTTGAGATGTCAAGATTTTGATAGATTCAATTATCATGAATATCGTACCTTATGAATTTCCAGCGTCAAATGATTTAGTCAGAATCAGATTTGAGTAATGTAGAATTCTTCGAAACTAAGCAGAAATCTAAAAGAAATAAATTATTATTTGATTTTTTCCCAAAAAACCCAATTTCGCTGTCATCTGTGAACCAATTGTTTTGTAAATTTTCCAAATTCGTAGTGATGTACCTATTACACCGACGGAGTATTCAAATTTAGAAAATATTTCGCGACGTTATCGGGTCACCGCGCCGTTGCTTATCAAACTTTTCTAATGATTCCAATTTGAAAAAACCAATAAAATTTCTAAAAATCCGAAATTTTACTATAATTATCAAAAAATTTTAACGAAAATTTGATAGATCTTCTTGATTGTCGCCACGAGTCTGCTTGCCAAGTTTCAGCTCGATTGGATCACGGGAAAAGGGTCAAAAATCGATCCAAAGTTTTTGTTGACGGCAAGCAAGCAGACGCCGCGAGTTAATATAAAGGGAGTAAAAAAATGCAAACTTTGATGCTGTTTATCTCCTTTACTGCCCAGTGGCAGTTCACAAAGTTTAAAAAATATTTCCATTTCTCACTGTTAACAATTAACCCAACGAATATTAAAATAAAATCAACGTCTTTTGTAAAAAATAATTTTTGTTTACTGGGGGATATAATTATGGAAGAATTTATATTTTAACTGTGGTATACGCGAGGGGTTCATACTTTGCTGTGACCCAACCCCCTTTCTAAAGAACCGGTTTAGTTGTTCCGTTAATGTTAATGTTCTCTGTAAATTTTAATGCTCTGTACTGTGACAGGAGTTTTAGGACCAACTAGCCAAATGAAGAGCCGATAGAGGGTGTTCAGTTCGGTGTGGCCATCGCAAGCACTGCTCCGAGAAGCGGTCGCAGTGACCGGTACGTGGACCCGATCCTGACGTGACGCGAGCCTCGCTGACCGCGACTGGCACATCAACGTCTCCACAGTTTGCGAATCCGGATAAGCAGCTCATTATTCATTGCCCGGGTTTAATCTCGCGCCGGTGGAACAACTCCGGAATTCCGAACGCTCATAATTGCGTGAAGTCACGCACGGCCCGCAGAGAAAACGTGGCTGGGGGAGCCTGCCCCGCTGGAAGGGCGGTGCGGACGATTATGTTCCTTACGGCCTGGAACATAATATTTTGCTTCAGCTGTGTTAATTAATTTTTAGTTGTAATCAATGTGTTCCTGTCAATCGGCGTGTCAGTGATTAAAGTTATTTTTGTGTTCTGTTTTATTGTGCTCTAAATTCGCCGTTTTGTTCTTGAAGTAACAATTTTAAAAAACTAAACGTGTACACGTGTCATGTGCTAGTTCACTAGAAGGAAGTTTTTTTATATTTATTTACAATATTTTATATTTTGGAAAACCCTCTCTTAAGGCCCCCACACGCTGTCAATAATATTGATTAATATCAATAATATTATTGTCCAATATTTCAGTTTTGAACTGCTTTCAAGTTTGTTTGTTTGTTTGTTTTCTCACCGTGTCGTACTGTACTGAAGCAAAATTTGCTGGGTATCCTGGTTGCATTGTATGCAAGCTTTCAAGAATAAAGAAGAAGAAGAGGAGACCATTTATTTAAAATGAATTAATAAAGAATTGACACCACAGAGAGAGATGAACTTAACCTCTTCTTTAGTCGAGGGAATGGGGTCTCAGCGGAAGTATGTTTCCCCTCGCGTGCATTTAAAACACATTTATATGCAGTTAAAGTATTTTTTCTTACACAATTAAGTCCCTTAGTAAAATAAACCTATTTATTACGATAAGTTGTTTTTTTTAATTTTTTCAAAATTTCGTTCCAAACCGAGTCATAGGTAAAAACGTCTTCTTGAAATAATCTACGACTTATTTACCAAGACATTATTCTTTGTATTTAGAATGACTTTTTCATAATTGTTTCAAAATTTACGATCTCGTAGTAATTTCTTTAATTTCGTGTTGGTACCAGACGTGGAACCGGACCGTGTACCGAGATATTTACTTAAAGTTCTTGTCTATATATTTGGTGGTTTGTGATTATTACAGGAAACCACTTTTCTTGTTAAGTTAACAAAACCTTTCTCTCAGTGTCCATAATACATTAATAATATACATTATACGTTAATAATTATACATAATACATTAATAATATACATTATACATTAATAATTACTTACCGAAATGCATTTCAGTATTCCCTTATCCCTGTTGTTCTTTTTTTATTCATTTCGAACTGTTAGTGGAACGGTTCAAGAGGGAGTCATGTGATATTGTACAGAATGTCAATATTTGCCCTCACACGGCTCAACAGGTGACACTAATATTGATGACTCGCAAGTAAATTTTAAACCAAATCAAATTTTATCGAACGGCTCTCAATATATTGGGTTTTTATTGGCAATATTTATCCTCACACAGTCAATATTATTAATCAATAAAATGCCCTAAGTATAATTAATCAATAATATTGAGAGTATTTTATTAATCAATATATGGATTGTGTACGGGATTCTTTAGAGTTGTAGAGTTCTTTTCATTTAAGAAAGACAATCGAATTAGTATATGCCGTGCCGTGCGTACGAGGCATATATTTTCGTTGTGTTGGTGTAAATACTAACACAACGAAACAATGAGCGTCGTACGCACGGCTTACACATATTAATTCGATTGTCTTTCTTAAATGGAAAGACCTATACCTACTCGGTGTGGGTAAGTACTGCTATATATTATTTTTTATTTAATTTTTTAGATAAATAACTGTAAATACTGAGTGTGAAATTATAGAATATGTGCGTTTGGAACATGCGAATTTAAAAAAAAGTGTCGTATCTTAATTTTGACGATTACGGTTGGCAACGTGGTAACAATGTAGCATTTTTGTCTGTCAACTTTTCGTGGCTTATTTTTCTGTGATTTTAAGGTTGTGTGATGAGCAATAATATTTTAAAATAAGTGGAATATACTAAAAATAATGAAAATACCGATTTCGGAATAAGTCATTAAGGCGCTAATTTTCAGAATAAAAATAAAAATTCAAATAATTAACGAATTAAGCCCGTTATTTTAATGCTCGCCACTGAAACCACACTAAGCCCTCCTGGTTTAATTGGTACGATATTCCTACTGACTGAAATTAAATGATTTGCATAAAATGAGACGAATGCTTCTTATTCATAACTGCCTATACAAATTATTGCCAAGTCATTCCTGCTGTATTCGCTCTATGGATAGAGTAGTCCAGAATGATGGCTGCTGGTAAGTTGAATTCAAATCCAGTCTGATTCTGTTGAGTGTGTAATAAAACGATTCCTTGCAACATTTTATTAAAATTTGAAGCGAATTTTTTTTATATACTACAGAATTTAATGAATTAAAAATATTTTGTTTTTGGTTTTTGTGTTTTGTTTGTAGAACTCCGTGTTTATTTTTAATGAAATTTAAAATAAAGTAAACTTTAATAAATATTATTATTAAGTTCTGCAGGTTTATGTTTATTGTTATTGTTGGTAATGTTTGATAATGGCCTGACAAGCCGAAACAACTGTCACATTTTAAATATCACTCAACCTGCAGGACAATAATAATGTTTATTAAAATTTTATTTATTTTAAATTTCATTAAGAATTAAAAATATTTTGTTTTTTAAGCTAATATCCTGTGGAATACAAAAAATCAGAAATTTATGGGTTTAATAAAAAATCATATATAACATTTCACAATGACGGAACTTCATTTTCGTATTATCACGAGATTCTAAAAACACGGAGAACTGCATAAGGTTTTCCGAATATTGTACGATTTGACATAATTTGGAAGCCACTGGAAACTGGCGGAATACAAGGGAGTATTCTGGAGAAAATCAGCCGGCGAAAAATAAAGAAAGCAAATGGGCACGAAATAACAAGCGGACTGTGATCCGAGCGAATATAGACAAGTAGCAAATAAAGAGTAGGTACCTGTGTTTGGATTATTCTAGTAGCGAAATAGTTCGTATTTTGGAATTGTGAATAGTGTTCCAGTTAGTGTCCAGTGACTCCATTATGGGAGTAAATGACTACAACCCCTGGTGGGACTTGGCTTCCTCAACAATTTTCATCCATTGATCCCTATTACGAGCCATTTCTCTCCAGTCTTGGATTTCTAAAACAGATACGTCGTTAAAGACATTGTCATCAAGCTTCAAGAGTTGTACTTGGGTTCAGCAATGCCCTTTTTGATCGCAGTTTAGTCAACTTTTCCACATGACCCAACCACGGAAGTCTTCCCATTTTAAGAAATCTTGAAACACTAATCCCACATACTGTACTATATTGTGTAATAACCTTGAAACTACATCGCACCGTGATTTCAATATCTGTGCCATATATGTATTGTGATACAAATGTACTAACGCAAAAACAACGCAGAATTGTACAGTGCTTATAATAGGTATTGTACATACAGTATTTTTTATAAATTCGATAACGTTGGCATATTTCGTGTTACCCACAGATATTATCATTATAAATGGACATGAACTAACATATGTTTAGTGTCCACAATTTGGCACTACGTCTGTCTCCCTGTTTATTACGAAATTGTAAAATTAGAAAAAATTGCTTAAAAAGTATAATGTCTCAACATTTTTTTAAATACGATTATTTTAAAAGATAAGTCTTGTTTACTGTTGGGATCTTATTATGCAAGAATTATGAAGAATACTTTAACTGCACTATGAATGTGTCTTAGACGTACGCGAGGGGGAGATTATTTCGCATATTCCTTCTCCTCTCCTAAATAATAGGTTTAGTTCATCTCCGTGGCATACACATTATATTCAATGGCATTATTTAAGGTTACCAGAAATCCGAAACATGCAAGCGGGCGCGGTTTTAGAATCCAGTATTACCAATATTTTTTTTAGCTAAGCCACAAACCTCTTTATTTAGCGCGCAATTCTACAGTGGCAAAATCTTTCTGCCAGTGCAAATAAACATTTTAATATTGAAAACGATAAGGACATCCATTAATGCATTGTATAATTTATTTGTGAATTTAGTGCCCCTTCTTCCAAAGTGCATGTTTATATTTGGACTCGACTCGAGTCGTGACTTATGTGAATGAGACGGGTATTTCAATGATATTTTATTCATGTTCCGCGTCCCGCCAGGTCCCGTCTCCGGAGCCCCGAGAAATATTGCCCGTCTCTCACGGACAATGTTTTTCAAGTGAGACTTGGTGTCTTCTTACAATAATCTTGGAAAACATAGAAAAATCTTACTGTATCATGTCGCGACTGCAATTACCTGTATAAATTTTAAAAATTTACTACTCGACATATTCTCTGGCCTCCGTGATAGATTTGCGTCAGGTTTCAAAATATGCAGAGACCGAACGTTTGAAATTTTTAAAAATATAAAATGACGAGAATGACATCTGTTGATAGTATATTTAATATAACTGCGCGGGCTGCTAGTAGGAAAACTAGCCATTTATTACTGAAGTAACCGTGAAAATCACGATATATTATAATGATTAATAACGACCCTTGCGCGTTACCTGAGCCGCGCGCTGATTGACGTGTCATACTCGGGCGCCCGCGCCTCACTAGCGGCTGGTCATCGTCAGTGGTGTTGTTACAATTCCAGCGAAATTAGGATAATTTATGAAGATTAACTATACGAAGAAGAATAACTATACGATTAAACTATTCTATGCTAAAAAAAAGAGTTTTTGCGACAATTCTACAACATTATTTTTTCGTATATTCTAAGGCCGGATGCAATTTCTGGATTTTGTTCACAGAGGGATAAACATTAATTAAAATAAATGGTCCCTCTTTCGGGATACAATGTATACTAAAAACCATACACTATAATTATATTGGCCCCGAAATAAGACAATTTATCAATAAATAGTGGTTTAAAGTATCTTTTCTTTTTAATTATATAATTATAATGTTGCCACAAAGTTATTTTGCGATTATTGAAAAGTATTATAAAATAGATATTTTGTCAAATAATTATCACACCGCGCGTCTCATTTTATTGGCAACAGTGAAAATAATGCGATATTAGTTTTTTGCTTTTGATATATGTATTATTATTTTCAATTTAGACGAAGTTCAGGGTGCTTGTTGTGTGAATTAAACACGACGATTACAACAATTACGCATTATAAAAGAAAACAAAAGTAGGTAGCCTTTTGCAGTAACTTTTTGTAATCATCTAAAACCATGAAATTATTAATAGGTCGTAAGAATTGGCATTTTTTCTGCTAAATTAATGAATATAATAACAATGGTATTAGCTAAGCCACAAACCTCTTTTATAAACATATTTTTACCTTTATCTGAACTTTGAATTGAAGGATCTGTGCTTTTACAAAGGAAGCGGGAAAATTAATAGAATTATCATTGTTTTTCAATATTAATAAAGCAATTTTTATACGTCTTCATTTTACTAACTGCTTCAAATACATGTTTAAATCACTGATAACTAATCAAAAACCAATATTATAATACAAAACGACAAATAAATATTCTTTAAACATTTTCCGTTATATTGTGTAACGAGAAATCGTACTACGGATTTCCATTTTACGCTTCACGGAAAACTATCGGGAAATCGGTCTACACGTGATCAATACGTATCACAGAAATAAAATAAGTAGGTACTAATATTACCTTAAAAGTTGGTAGAAATCAGTTTGTTTCGCACACATCTTAACCTCTTCACCCAGTATCAAAATAAGTTAAAGCCAATATTTCCTCTACAATGATAGAAATACTGACATATGACAGATGTCTTGGTATTTCTCATGTAAACTTTACGCGTACATAAATTAGTACGTCCCGTTTTTTTTATAAGTCATAATGACATTATGTTTTTTTTGAAAATAGAGAGGTATATCTGAATTAGCTATTTATAACATCGCAAATATATCGATAGTTTAGTTAGCGACTCGAATTCTGACAGGCCAGTTAGTCTTTTCGAGAACATAATTAAGAATTTTAATCATCATTATTATTCATCAAAGATTATTTAATATATTTATTTATTAATGATACACGCATTGAATTGGGCTTTTACATAATATAGAAAACAAAATAGCGTAGTTATCTAAGTACATAATAATAAAATTATAAAAAATGAAATAATATAAAGAGTGTCTTGAGAGAGAGAGAGCTTGTTGGTCTTGTGGTTAGGACTCTCGCTTCGTGATCCAAAGGTCGCGCGTTCGAATCTTACTCCAGACCAGCAAGTTAGTTCAATTTTCATAGCACAAGGGTTTAGCTTAGTTTGGAAATAGTAAGAGTATTGATGTGACACATACCTATCCCGTATTTAAAAAAAAAAACATATAAGTAAACTAATTAGTTTACTTATATTCATAATGAATAACACAAAGTTATAGAAAAATACAACAGTATAAAATATTAACAATATAAATACAATAAGAAAAAAGTAGATACCTACATAGGAAGAAAATGATTAAAAATTAAAAAATATCAACGAGATAATAGATCAAGTACATATATAGACAAATTATAAAATAGATGCTAAGTAGATTTGTCTTTTGTATGTGTATAGTGTACGACTATTATATAAATATATCAACCGAGCTGTATGAAATAAGTGTCTATGACAGGAAGCATATCCGATGAAATCGATAGTAGAAGAAAGTGTGTTCGGATACCTGAACATGATTTTTAACGACGAACTTTTACCGTGCCTACAACGGAAATTGTTCGATCAATGCATTCTCACGTATAAACGATTCACAGGGAATCATTCAAAAGCTTAAAGAGCCGTGAAAAAGTGTACTCGTATACTGGGCATCACAAGAAGACACAAGGAATGAAATGTGTGGAACAGCACCCATATTGAAATACAGCTGCCAATACACTGATACATTCGGCGCATTATACACAATTGTATCAGTGTATTAAAAAGTGGAAAGTTATGAATCGCGGGCTCTATCCGATGTAAATATACTGAAGTAATGAAATCATCAAATTGTCATATTATATGACGATATTATATAATCAAGAACTCATTCCTAAATTGTATTTATTGATTTGCGATAGTCTTTATTTTGTTCTGAATATTATTTAAAATTTATTTTATCTTAAAACATTTTTAATATTAATTTATCATAAAAAGTGTATTACGTATTGCGTAAAAACTTGTTAATCTGGAACTCATTACTAAATTGTATTTATTGATTTGCGTTGGTGTTTATTTTTTTTTCTGAATATATTTACAATTTATTTTATCATTAAGTCATTATTTATTAATTTTTCATAAAAATTGTATTGAGTTATTATATCATTTCAAAATGTTTATTAAAAAATATTTATTCTTTGTACTCTGATGTGACTCTATGGCCTATTATGGTCAAAAATGAACAAATTTGAAAATTTAACAAATTGAAAAACTGAGAAAATTGAAAACCCTCAGGGAGGACTTAATCTAGTAGTGGATATAAGAAGGCTGGTAATGACGAACGTGCTTAAACAAACGTGGAAAATTTAAACGATTAAATTTTTTTCCGAAATAGAAACAGTAGAAATTTGTAACAAAAAACCATTTGACAATGTGACACGTATTTTGTTGTATCTCGGTAGGCTCCTACACAAAGCCCGCGCCCGGAGAGCCGCGGGGAGGGGAGGTCGGAGGACGGAGCAGGAGGACAGCCGAAACAATGGTTCCGACCGAACTTCGTGATCTCCGTGCACGCGCATGCGCACAATGCCTCATTCCTCCGTAAAAACCAACGTGGATTGAATTTCCGAGTGAAATTATTTCGTCTTTAGTTTCTCGGGCGGAACTGTTGCCGGCTGAAGATGGAGTTTTTATTACGTCATAGGAATACTGCCCCGCGGACCAAATATGGCACCGCGCAAAGCCTATTTTATATCATAAAAATTATACGACGGCCGTTTTCACCAATGCCACCGTCAGGTCAAATTCACTTATTACTAGTGGTTTACGCTTATGGGAATTCCTTGCCGTTTCAATCTCACACTTCAATTTGATTGAATTGTTTTACACTTTTATTGAATATTGTTTTAGTTAAAGTATTAAAAATGTTAAATAATTTATTATTATTTTTTCATAAAAATACCAAGTTTCGATTAGTTAATTAATTTTTTAATTTAATGTTAGATAGTTAATTTTTCGAAAATTTATTTTTTTCATAAAAACATGTAGTTCCAATGATATTTGTTGTTCTATGAAAAGTTTTCATTAAAAAATAAAATACATTAGTCGTATCCCACACACAATATTATTACCCAAAGGGTTTTGAGATTTATTCAGTTGATTGGATTCAATCTGTTTCTAGTACCTATATATTTTTGTGTCAATACTATTTTTACATACATTTGTTTAATGTTTAATTATTTTATGGATAGGGAAAGGAAAACAATAATATCCTAATAATAATGTACTTCATCAGCTGAAACTTGGAGATGTTAAAAGTGAACAGTGTAACAACGGGTAATCACCAAGCAATTTCGGAGAGTTTTAAAATTGGTTCTATAATAATTATTATTAAGGAGTTCAATTTATTTTAATTTTAAACAATACACTATGCGTGGTGTACATAACCAATACTATGCGTCAACTGACGATAAGTGCGTTGTTACCTTACTGTCTAACGTGAAGCGGTCCTACTAGTTTGTCTCTTTCTCGCATAGATAGCGATAAGGCGGACAATAAATTGTATCGATATACAACACATTCTTGAAATGCCATGACCAAAAAATCGACCTAGATGTCTCAAATTTTTTGCTATCGTAGATACAAACTATACATTGTTGTGTCCCAGTGATAATCAAGTATTTTTTCGATAGATTTTTGTATATCTTTCTTATTAATTCATCTAATTTGTTCATAAATGATTTTTATTGTTTAACCAACAAATCAGTTTTCTGTGAAACGAGAGATTTCAGTTTTATTTTTATCTCCAGTAGTTATCGCATTATTTAGAAAATAAACTAGCAATTGGAGAGAAAAACAGTACCGATGTCAGATGAAGGATATTATCCTTCGCCCGAGATACCAACACAATTCATCAACAAATGAGATAAATCTATCTCTGTCTTCTATAATGTGTAGGATCTACAGACCGGCTTACAGAGAATATCGATCGGTGACATTGAACTTCTAGCAAGGCGAAGGTTTCTTTGCCCCAAAGGCTTTTGTAACAATAGAATCTGACTTCTCCATCGGGCTGGATCGGACTTTAGCTCGACGTCTCCATTATGACATTCTATGTATAAGTTAATATAAATCCGTCGTTGTTTGCATACCATTACCTATACGTTAAAATTTGAAAAATTTATTAAGTAAAGTATAAAAAATTATCATTTAAAATCTGCCAACGGGAGTTTTGTACTGGACCGTGCGTTTAATTCTTTTCCTAGGAAAATTATTACACTTGGAAAAAAGATCTGGTTATTAAAATATGTTTAAATGGGCAATTGTTCTTAAAAAAGAATAGATTTTATCGGTGGCTCCTCGTGCATTATAATTGTGTCACGAAACTGCATTAAAAATAGATAATCAGAAATTACGCCATAGAAAAATTCATAACATATGGGAGGCTCGCGTGTGGGGATGTAGAACGAGTAGGTATATAAGAACGTTGTTAGGTATAAGTAGTACCTTTGAAGACACCAACGGAAAAAAAAACTGTGTCTGAGAAATAAAAAGCGTTTTAGGGTTCTTAAAAAATTAAATATTGAAAAACTATTCGAATGTTTAACATCCCCTGATTTTAGTTGTTGTTAATTAATAGTCTAGCTTGTAAGGTATAATGGTTAAGACTTGTTGCCTCTGGCAAAAGAGATGGAGAGTTAGACATAGCTAGCGGCCATCTTTTCTTCGTAATGCAGACGCTTTATTGATTATAAAACATTATATTTTCATTTTAATATCTTTATTTTTATTATTTAATAAAATATATAATAAGATTATTTAAATTAAATTTTATGTTAGAATGGAACCTTTTATGACACACACGATAGAGTACGTGTCCGGCAGAAATCGCCTCTGGGAAAGTGTAGAGATCAACGACTGCTACATTCTTAATGGCTCGTAATTCGATGGTATTGGACCGAGCACGTCTGATAACCAATTAATTCTTTATTTATTTGAGAATCAACACTGTAGGTTTGAATTCATAATACATTAATAGAGTTTTCCATTTCGTGATGGTATTTACCTCCATAACTGCTGAAAGAAATGATTTAGTATTTAAATAATTTATAATGTCATCAGACAAATAATTTAGTATGAGTACATGTCGTATTGAACGCGAATTTGAATTAAAAATTATTCCCTAAAAATTTAGCAGAAGAATCGTCCCGAAACAAAATATAAAAAAAAAGATATTTGAAAATTGTGAAATCCATTATTTTTGTTATTATTTATTGTCAATTAATTTAAAATTGTTATTTAAACTGTTGACAGTTAATTTTTCTACGAATAAATTTAAAAAATATTGAATGTCTAATATTATTTTATTAATATAATTTATCAACAGCATCACGATCGGTACAGCGGACTCCTAACAAAAAAAGAATCGCCGTACCCAGCGTTAAATCACGGCCCACGCAATTTCTTTGACAATAAAAAAATCTTGTATGCTTTATGCAAATGGCAAATATACAAATTGAATTAGAGAACGTTCGATTTTGACAACGTCGGTTGATATCGGTTGAGTCATTTTCTCGATTTAATATAAAATTATACATACCTATGCACAAAAAATTTCAATGCCAGTTAATTCTAGCAATGTAAACCTTAAATGTAAAGGTATTTATTTAAATTCCGAGAGCTAAAGGGCTGTTTAAATTTCAGGCTTGTCTTACATTACAATTCCAGTTATTTTGTCCGTTGTTCGCTTTTTTTCCCTAAAACTTCAAATTAAAAACCCTGGTAAGTATAATTTAAGTAATAATATTTCAAAATCAAAAAAGAGAGACGAAAAAAAATGTATTAAAACTTGAGCTTAGTGCCGTACGGAAGTAAAACCTGGATGGTTAACCGATACAAAGATAGAAATAAGTTAGAAGCTTTAGAGATGTGGAAAAAATAAGCTGGACTGAGAGAGTGATCAAATGAGGAGAAATTATAGTATAAGGATTTTCAATTTCCCATAATTTCTACATGTGAAACATCCCTTTGTCGTTAAGGTAATGATTAAAACATTATTTTATATTGTTTTATTATTAATTAATCATATTAAGTAAATAATTTCATCACATATTTACAGAAATGGCTTGTGGCACTCAAGAATTTAATTATGGTCAATCATTCGCTCAGGGATAGCGAACCTTTTCAGAACTTCAAAATATCAATGTGCCAAAGTATTCCCGCAATATTATTTTATTTCATAGCGATATGAAAATAACTCAGGCATAAAGATTTAATAGTGATAGAAAATGAAGAGTGCATCTGTTTGTGAGAGTTTATTCGAGTTGACGTGGATCGTTGATGGAGTGAATTTGAAAGAATCCAAAAATAATGATTTCCACTAATTTGGTAGACGACGCCACATTAGCCGTTCAGAGATTTTATCTAACACGCCCTTATGGTCATTATAAAGCTTTGCCTTTCTTTTTCCATCAAGGCTACAAAGAAGATTGCTAGGCTTTTATGTTTATTATTTGGTAATATTGGTCAACAATATTGAGTATTAACGGTTTTTTCAATGAATCCAGTTTAGTCTTTTATGTTTTTGTATGAACCTACGTGTATTCGAATTTTTCCTTCTTTTTGTTTTCAATAAATTAAATTAACAAGCCTACTCTGGCGTATTTTCGCCCCTTACTCATAGCTTTGTGAGACTTTTCACATACAAAAATTGATTTTAATTTGTTTGTAAATAGTTTTTAATAAATAAATACCCCTAGAGGTACGAGTTTTACGATCAAATCTTGAATTTAATACGCCAATAAACCCGGGCGATTTAAGGTAGTGCGCATTTTTTTAAAGTCTCATAAAATAATATACGATGTGCATTGGCTAACTGGTCTCGTGATTTGTTGTTCTATATATTTCCAGCCTTAAATTATTCACCGATCTAATGTCTGGTTTTGAAAAGAATGTCTTCCAACAGCTGAGGGTTATTAATCATTATTCGGAGATCGACTTGGAGTGGCTTGTAATCAGCATCTCTTACACGAGTTGATTAGCTTTACTTTTAATAACAGGGCGATATAATTTGTTTTGACAGTAATTGGGTGTTGTTCTATTTGGAGTGTCTTGTTTATGTGTTCCGTACCAAGGAACAATTACCTGTGTCCCGTAATCGCAGCTGCAATATTTATTGGTATTTTATATATATGGTTACATTTTAATTTACAATTAATATTTAAGAATGAGATCAAACATCTCATACATTATTCATAGAAAATTATTATACAAACAAAATTTACCTAATAACTCTATCGAAACTTCAATTTTTTTGACGAATCTTATTTTTCGTGATGTGGGTATGAATAAGTCGAGAGTTTTGTTTCAACTATAAGTTATCCACCCACATATAATTATTCACTTTACTTATAGATTCACTTTACTCAATCTGTCCAAGCATTTGTAACTATTACGTATAGAGTAAACAGGAATAGTTTGTAACTAATTTTCTGTAAGAATACCCACACAGTGATTCGTCGTACTTGTTACGTACTGAGGTCTTGACGGAGTTAACGATGATTGTATCATAAAAGGAATCAAAACAAAAAAATAAAGGAGAATCTTTGGTGTAAATTTTCTATGAGTTAAGTTTTTAAAAATATTATTCTGCTATTAAATATTTGACACCTTTAATTATAGCTTGCTGCATTTTTTAAAATTATATATAAATTTATTTTCTTTATTAAGAAAATTATGTTGTTATATTACAAAAAATGACATTTGACAATTTATTATAACATAAAATATATGTTTTATCGGAGGTTTCCCATGTACAATACTACGAAACTGTGTGCTAGATAATTTCTCGTAGAGATTGGAAGGTAGACTGCCTCTTTGGTAGACTGTATTATATAACTTAGGATTATTCAATACTTTTGTAGCCACCAAAGAGGATAAAGTATGGAGGGAAAACATCTTAATAAAAACATTATATACGGGGGTGGCATGTTACATGTGTCGAGACGTCTTTTTTCTTAAATAAAATAAAATTTTACATTTATACACAATATATAAAAATAGAATTTTTATAAAAAATGAGATTTTTTAAAATACAAACTAATTATAAAATTAAAAAAATCTCTATACAACAACTTTCGGCCGAAAAATATTGATTTTCTTTGTAATAATAGGTACTCTGTATTTTTCGAGAACACTTGAACACCGACTAAAATAATGTTTGAAAATGAAAATTGTCAACATATTTTTTTGTTTGTTGATATAATAAACTTTGTATAAGAGAATTGTGTATTTTGATTTCTGTATATTACGCAAGGACATAATAACTACTAATTAATGTAAACTGAAATTCAAACATGATAAAGTAAGGATCTTTTAACGGGTTATAAATAATAATAATATTTATAAATGCACAATGTATTCAAATAAATATATAGATCCATTTTGCAGTATTTTTTTTAAATATTTTTTTTTACTTATATTCATATTTTTTTTAAAAAAGCATCGAAATAATTTTACCATCCTACATTTTATAGATGAGTAAATTTAATGAATTAAATTTGTTTATAACTTATAAAATTTTAATTTATTTTTACTTTGAATTTGTGATTATTTTGTTTTGATAAATCTTGTGGTATCTTGTTGAACATATTTTTACGAAATATGTACATTGTAAAATCATAACACACTGGTACCAAATAGGATTTATCTTTAGCAAGAAACACGTGAATTTGTCAGAAATCGAGCCTGGTCATCAATCCAGCCGAGCTTCGCCACTAGCCTATCGAGGTGAAGACTTTCGTTTACAGCTTCAGTCGCAAACTTTCCCGTCGAGAACGCATTCGTCTCCGTACTTACCGGATATATTGGAAAGAAAAGAGGTAAATGTGTTATTTGGGAAACCGCTACAGGCGCGCGGTGAAAGCTGACTCCGCTGGCATTCCAGTTTGATAAAACATCAATCAAGATGTACATCGATGTGACGAATCTCAGCGTGAACACATTTCGGAGGTCTCATTCAAATCATTATTTTAAATTGCGTATGTCTTGCGTTCGCATAAGTAGGTCTTTAATTAAGTGCACAATTATTTAATACGAACTTTTTATAACCAAATTTGTTAATCAATTATAAACACGTACAGAAAAATCAAATCAACGAAAAAATATTTTAGCTACTACCGGGATTCGAACCCAGATCACCTAGCTTTCCGGGCAGATACGCTAAAAATTACACCACATCAGCCTGGTACTTTTCCGTCAGTATATCGACCTTATCTGTAAGTCTAATTTATTAATTGATTAACATATTTTATCATTTTATTTGATTTGTATTAAAGGGAATGAAATTTTCGTATTAGATATGTAAGTCACTGTAACGATAGTCTAACGTTTTGCAACAAATAAGTCAGAAATATTGAAAAAAATGCCAATTTTGATGTCACATATCTCCTTAACCATTGATTAGTCATGCGACTCATAATTAGGGGCGGAATGCACTTGTAAAGTATTGTGGACTAGCTCTGTTACACCAAGTATAAATGTGCCAAGTATCCTGAGGGTTATGGAAAGCGAGCTATACTTGTCTGAACCAGATTGAAGTTTTAAGTTTATTGAAAGCTTCTTAGAAAATTGCTGGTTAAATTCGTCCACCAATTTCGATAACTCCATAGAGACTACTAATCCATTATTAAATAAAGGAATGGGGCGTGGTATCAGTTTCGGTGGGAGGAGAGAAGAGAGATAAATAGTGATGTGGGGAATATACCCATTGGAAGAATCATATTATCACCAGTTTCTTACACAGCACAGTTACACAAATTAAATTAATCAAACATAATAACAAACAAACTGTCCGTCCGTCTGTCTGTCCCCGTAACTTCGTGGAAAATCCGTAATTTCGTTCGAATTCATGGCTAAAAAAAACAAAATAAGCGGATAGAGATGCGGTTTAAACCCCGGGCCAGCTAACCAGAAGATGGCAACAATAGCGATGTTGCTATCGCAGAGCCTGCATTACCCGTCAATAATACAGTACATATACGACTTAGCAAAGACGCGAATCATTTCATGTTCCGCCCAGGGTTTAGAATAGTACATTTAATTGTCGGCAGGGGAAATATAAAAAAATGTTCAAATATTTTGATAAAATTCGTTATTACTATTTCACGAGTGACGGCTATTAATAAGTAAATACTTATTCTTTAGGAACCAGCATGTAAAAGTACCGTAATTTTTGACGGGTTGCAGTTAGTATGTATTGAAATAATTTTTGTATTTAAAATTTTATCAAGTTATAAGTGTATGTATTAATGATTTCTTTCTTTAAAAGCTAGTCACGGGGCACGTGCTATGAAAATACAACTGAAAATGATTCTTAAAATTCTGAAAATGATCAACTAAACTTCTTGAATATGTTAGTAAATCTCACTGAATTGAATATTTTCCCACTGAAATCGTATTACATTCGCGCTATTGTACGCCACTGCTATACACAGTATCACGCCTTATTTTTGTAGAGGATAAAGTAGATATTTTTCGCCATTCTCTTACACATACGCCCATCGGTCATTACCATCCATCAAAATTATTTCTTTTAATCAAGTGAGGTGTCTTGTGGGCTAAGAAAGAATCAATATTTAAATCATTCCTTCCTTTTGTATGGCGGTTACACTCCTAATATTGTAAGCCGCGCATCATTTGGCTGTACCCGTCAAAGTATTTGGATGTTCCATGTTTTAAAATAAAACGACGAGTTTGCTCATCCAAGTTAGGTTAGTGCCTGTTTCCTGTATTTTCATTAATAATTTAATTCGCTATCAAAGGTTAGGTACTTACCTACTGTTCTATGATCTTTCCTGTCATTATTGACGGGCTTTCACACAGTATATCATAATGCGAAATGTTATGGCCGCCCTTCCAATCGAGTCGTGAGTTCAGTCTGAGCCTGCGAAGATGTGCACAATATAAACGGTTATAACAAGGAAAAAGATTTTTAACCCTCTCATATCGCTTTGGTAAATGTAGGTTCCCGACTGGTTTATTTCCATTCAAATCTTAATAAATATTTATAAACTTTTCGTAACGTCGTATTAGTATAAAATATATTTTACCTAGGTGTCTGATAATAGTAAAGTATGGATGTAGTAAGACAGAAAAATTGTTTGTATACCTACCGATACTGGAATTTTAAACCAAAATATTTATGCAAGGTTTTAATAATTTTATTTGATTTACTTTAAAGCGAAAGAATATATAAAATTCGATGCAAATCACTTAAAAGTCTGTCCAACGTTTTGCAGAACCAAAGACAGAAATATTGATAAAAAAACATTGAAGTCGTTTATCTCTATAAGTAACGATGTTTTTTTACAAAGTATTAGAAAATTATTGACTCATATTCTCATAATTTATAACCCCCTGAAATGTGCTGTATATTTATTTACACAGTAGCAAGGATAAATTAGTTGGCGGCAGTGTTACGGAAGGATTTAAATGCAATATAACCTTTTCTTGATAAATATTTTACTTTATCTGTTTATTTACATAGTTAAGTCAAGTATTAATATGTCACTTAAGCTTTTTGTAAACATCCATAAAATTCGGTGTAGTAAAAAAAGTTCAGATATAAGAATTACTGTTAACCGGCCAGCCATTAATTATTTATTGTACATTAATTTCTGGGTCACATGCTCAATATTCAAATATGTTGGTCCTCATTTTTTAGTTGTTTTAAGGCCGCTTAAGTTTGTCAAAGCTTTAAAAATGCTTAAAAATCTCAAATTTCCCATTATAATAACACCTGCCATTATTCTTCTTCTTCTTCAATTCGCTCTTGACAGAACAGTCGTGGTAGTTAGTAACAGTGACACCACAGCCAAGACTATCCGGCGCCATCTGTTCTGATCCGCAGCATTCGTGACGGCTTCCTGAAGCGAGTCATTAGTACTCGACTTCACCACATCCATTCATCTACTTGATCTTCCGCGGGAACGGCTTCCCTCGACTCTGCCTTGTACCACCAGCCTGACAACTGACAACACGACAGCGTGATAGCGTACAAATATTTTCTGTCGCGTTATGGTAAAGGTTAAATCGAGGACCGCTGAATGATAACGCGATTGAAATATTTTTATTAATACTCGGGTGCGTCACTCTGTCTCATGTATTAATCTGTTCGCCTAATGTGAAAAGTTGAAATAGCATTAATTTGACCGGTTTCCTTTTACACGCCGCAACTCGGCCTCCGGCGCGGAGCTCGGATGATAGCTACAAGCATTAGTAGATACGGCTATATCGATTCTTAATTAACCCGAGTCGGGCGACTGCTAACCGCTCGCTCGCATTACGCCTAATGTCGTGTTACATTTATTCTCCGGCCGAACTCGATTTATTATTTCAGCCTGTGCCGGCTGCGGGCGCTCACAGAAAGATGGCCCGGCGTTAACCCGTACTCAGCAGCGCTGTTAATTCGCGTTGTCGTCAGCAATTTGAGTTTATTTAGCATTTTTAATGAGAAAAAAACGATTAATTAAGATAAGTTCAATTTTACAATAACGTAATAAATCACATTGATGATTTTTAAGATTTCTCGGTTTCATAACCAATGTTTAAAATCATCTTATCAGGACGGATGCTCAATAACTGCCTGTCTTGACGAAGGTTACTCGTTTTGTTACCTAAAATATAAACAAAAAGAATTCTATCATTTAATTCATACCTATTGGGGGCAATTCCGTCAATAAAACAATTGTGGGGTATAAAAGCAAAGGCAGCAATATCCAAAAAATGTTTTGAAAGCAGTCACTAAGAATAAATTATTTAGAATGTACTAAATTATAGAATTTATATGTCTATTCCTTCCAAAACTATGTTTCCTATTAATTTATAGGCTATATTTTCTTTAAATCTCGAATTCAGTACATTCTTAATTAATAATCCTTAATGACTACATTAAAATTTATTTTGGATATTGCTTTTTTATCCCACCCCACAAGTGTGTTATGTATTGCGAAATTTGGACGTGCGACCTGAGATTTTTTTGAAGGGTAATATTTTATTGCTTTTTTAATTCTAAAACACAACATTATTAATATTGGTGTATTTTACTATCTATTAACCCAAAAATTATAGCACATTTTTTACATTTTGGTACAAAACAGGGGCAGACCCAAACTTCCAAAAAACAATTCGCCAAAATTTTTCAACTATTTATTTTCTAAAACTATATTAAAATGTGTGAAAATAAGATATTTTATCATCAGAATAAATTAAAATATGAGTAAAATTATTCATAGCAAGATTCGCGTTACATAGAAGGTTTTTCTCTTATAATATATATTTTTTTACATAAATACATTTTAACTTCGCTATTAATATTGTATTCAATTATATCTACTTGTTTGTTCTATCAATATTTTATATTTTAATCTGAAATTAAAGGATTAATTTAAGACACCATTAAATTCTCGCTTTGTTGTACGCTGCTCATCTCGGCACAGGTTCATCCTAGTGAGATGAGTGACTCTTTTTCTAACAAACGTATATCAAATTAAAAATAAATAAATAAATAAAAATAAAATATCTAAGCTCAAATGTATTTTGCCAGATTATTTAAAATATGAATTTTATATTGCCCACATTTAAGAAATCATTACAGGTTCAATCAACTAGTAGACCGTAAATTATATTATTACTAGTGTTACTGCACGACTACAGAAGGGTTAAGCGCTCTTTTAATTCCCAGCCGATATTTCTCCCGTCTAATTTAATCGATTTATATTTTATAATTTTTTCAATAGCCTACTAAATCTGCTTTATTACTTATCGAATATAGAAAACATGAATTCAATTAATAGAAATCGAGTAGCCAACGTTTTATTAAAAAACAATAAATTAAACAAAGAAAAATATTAAATAAGACAATCGTTCACTAAGATCTGCTCTCAGTTACTTCAAATATCTATCAAATATGTTTTAAATAACCCAAGTTTACCTAAGTTTTTTTTAAAAATAAATATCTAAGTTTTTTGTAAAGTGGACGAGACTAGTGTAATCGGAATCCTGGGCTGCTGAGGCAAAACGAACAAATGTTGCACAAAATTATGATGTTACCATCGTAAAAAGATAAACTATTGCTTCTGAGGCTGCTTCAAGATTTCCCGTTTCCCAGAAAAGACAAACCAGATAAGGTGGTACAGTCATGTTAACAGAGAGGATGATCCCTCTTCGAAGCAGGGACCTCTCACTGAAAAAATCGCTAAAAGTTAATCGAAGGAGCTGCGGAAGGCCGCTAACGATCATACCAGACTTGACAAGGTAAGAGGCGGTGCGGGCTGACTCCAAATGACGGGAAAAGCTAGGAGAAAGAACAAGAGAGGGCCACATGATTTGTAAGAATTAAAAGAGTAGTCGATTCAAGGGCGGTAATACAAATTTGATGTTGTTATTCTGGTTGATAGTATTAATTTGATGTCCTTTATCAGGTTTCCATGCTCCTTAATTACACCGTTGTTATTTAATTTATTGCGCAATCAGATACTCGCACAAACTACCAGTGACAACTGACAAGTCAGAGACAAAATGTCACGTAGGTATGAATGACAGAGACGACAATAATGCTGCATGTGTAATATTTACTACCGGGTACTGTAATAATAATAATTATATAATTTGGCTACTGATAAAGGGATAATCCTATTAAGATGAACACAAAATTTAAAAATTATAAGCCGACGTATAAAACTCACGCATATCTACCTAATAAAATAACTAATCTTCTTAATTTTTAGTAATAAACAAATATTAATCTAATTAATAGGAATATACTTTATTTTCATCACTTATTTGTTGAAAATACCAACATGTTACGGGGCCAATGGTGCCTTTATCAATCAGGATTCAACGTATAAGAAAAAAAAATCAATGAATAGAAAATAACAAAATAAAAAGAGATACCTATATAGGAGATGAATGAATACTTCATTACTTACACGAAAACAAATTTAAAAGACAACTATTTGTAAAAAGGACCTGGTTATTTATAAACATGTTGGTATTTTCAACAAATAAGTGGTGAAAACAAAGTACCTATATTCCTATTGATTATATTTATAATGTCAGTACAAAATCACTTTGCTCTTATTAAAGAAGAAACAAATATTGAATTACTTTACTGACGTTGAAAATCTGATATTTCATTATTAATATTGCCGTTTTTTTAATTAAAGGCCTAGGAAATGGTAATTAACTAATTTTTAAAGATATTTCAATATGTACGAGTGGATCGTGTACGTATGTACGAAGTGATGCTCGACCTTACAAACAAGCATGAACAATTGACCTGCGCTTTTGAGTTTAGTGTGCACTCAAATAATGAACTTCACCTTGGTTCAATTTTGTCGTTGCCTTTTGTTAATTTGTACGTGAAACTATAGATTGTTTAGAAAATTGGAACACTGATGACAATAGTTCTTCCTTTAAAGGATCCAAGACGCTTTGTGAGGTGGCGGTGACGTTACGGGTGAACAGTGAAAACTCCACAATAAGAAAGAATCTCGACATGGAATTCTTGCTTCATTTCGTAAAGAGATTTTAGGTGACCTGATTTCGATAATTAATCAAAATGCCATTGGAAAGATTTTCCTGACGGATTTTATCGCTGATCCTAGAAAGAAGGTTCCCGAAGAAAAGCTGGGAAAACAGATGGAGAAACTTTTTGAAGTGAGGCTTGGCCTACAATGAGATCTATCTAGAGACCTATCAGAACAGCGGTGGATACCTGGAGTTACTTTATGAGATGAGAAATATTAAAGTAATAAATAATTAAATTTTATTTTTGCTGTAATAGCCTGCGTACCTCGCCGCATAATATTACGTTGCTTAAAAATTTTAATTTAGGATATCGTCCATTTTCTAGACATATTAGCAAAGCTAAATTACACGACTAAACGTTTACAAAAAAGCAAACTTATATTACTCTAAATAAATGTTCACAAAATGCTAGTGAGAATTTTCCATACAATTAGATATCTCACAATTAGTATTTTCTCTGGTTTATTAAAAAGTAATTATTTTTGGAGGCCATTTAACGTACCTGTTAATAAAAAATACCCGCCGGTTTGTCTTGTCCGACACAGATAGGATGATAACTTTTGGGTATTGTAATGTCGTCAGTGCCCCTTTTCCTCAGTGTACATATATATATATGTCTAGATGATTAATAATAACAAAAAATGTACACAATCTAGTTCTTCATATTCCTGACGTATGCCATGACATGCGCTGACCTCAATGCAGATTTGGTTCTGGTGGTATCTACTTTACTTTCAATTCCTCGTGACGGGCCTGACACCTTGCTGTCGGTTCCATATTGCATCTTTAAATCAAAGTAACTTTATTTATTTTCCCTTTACTACCTTTATACCCATATATATTGTCACGCGTCGTGGCTGCGGGAGGACAGATGAAAACACTGAAAACTAATTAACCATTTATTAATTAATGATTAATTAATGATTCAATGTACAAAGTCACTCAACACGAATTAAACTTAACGCTATTCTTTAATCTACACTATTTCGCAATATATCACTCGTATCTCACGACTGGCCACCCTGGCCTCGCGGCTCGCGACCGACTTTGCAACGAACGAACTTCAAACACGGCAGTGAACTTGCGCCACGGTGTGTAGTTCCGTATTTATACCAATATGCTGGTATTTTACGTTTAGGAGAAGGTTCTCATCGATTCTCGGTTGACACATTACAAGGGATTCGGACAGTGCGCCATTCCTTCTGCTTGCCTTTCTGTGACAATACCTATATTATTTGAAACACATTAAAAAGATATCAAAACTCGTGATTCGAAAACCCTACGAGGGACGGAACCTCTTTTTTTTTAGTTTTTTTTTTACAAAAAAACTAAAATGGCAGGGCGAGGTACTTTGTTAGATGTTAATATTCACGTAAATTCTTGGATTGAAATACTGCGCAATAACTTTCGAATACTTAATATAAATGTTCTTTTATTCGTTGTATCATGTGACGATAAGAGACGTACCCTGCTTCGCGTATTTATCTTTACGATCGAATTGAATATATTATATTATTGAAGGTTCCCACAGACCAGTAATGAATTGAAATAAAAAGAGCTTGCTGGAATGCAGTATTTCTGCATATGTAAACATTTTTATTTCATGATATACCCGCGTATATACGTGCATTATCTCAATTTACTGATTTTCGTAGTTCTGTTTAGACTGAAAATCTCTGTATTGATAAAACTTGTTTGTATTACCTCCTGTAAGTTGGAACCGTATAGTTAATGACTTTATTGAAATATATTTTCTTTCGAGTTCCATTATAATAGGTTATTTATATTCAGGCGTGGGTATGTAAATCAGTTTCGCTGTATCAGATTCGGTTGAATAGTTCAATGGAACGTTACGTCGATAAAAATAATCGCATCGGCTGATTAACGACCGCGGTATCGAATTAATGTTATCATGATTTTAACAGAAATATTGGATTAGAGTCTACAAAAAGAACACTATGAATGAGATTAATTTTATATTAGTTTTGATGTACGGTTTAATCAAATAGTTTTTTAAACGATATTATAAGCAGTGCATGTTCAATGGATATATTTTAAATATACACTTCTGTATCTTCCAACTCACACACATTTCTTTAAATCTTAAAGTAGGTAATTTTTTTCTTCTTAATAATTCAAAGGTATTTGTGTATCCACTGATAATTTTATTTGTAAATAGAAGTACCTTAAATTTTATTATCTGTAAGCTTTCAAGCATCACTTTGATTCTTGTGTGTCGATTTCTTTTTAGTATAATTCTTAATGCTTTATTTTGGAGTACTGTTCATTTTTTAAATTCTTTTTCATTAGCCATAAATAGTATACTACTGCAGTAGTTGATGTGGGGGACTATTTTTGCGTTATATATATTTTTGCACGATTATGTTTTAATATATTCGTTTTGATATTTTTTTTGTTACAAATTTGTGTTTGATGAAATGTTTAATTTATGATCTATAATTATTCCCAAATATTTTATATCAGTTGTCTCTTCGATTGTACATACATAGCTACTTAAGCTATTTTTCTAAAAAAAAAATAGACTGAGTTAGTTTGACACGGTTTTGAGATGTTAAGTGTTAAATGTTAATTTTTAAAATGTATATGCTTTTTTTTTTGCTAATAAGGTTGCAGCCAAATCAAAACCAGCAAAAAAATAGCAGTCATATGCAGACCATATATTGAATCATGGGTAAAATTAATGATGTATCTGACTAAATATTATGGTATATTAAAATCTGAAAAATATAATAAGTGTGATCGAAACATCACGAGATGGGTACATATTTTAAGTAGTGAATATTTCGTAGAAATTTCAGTTAAGTACAGTTTATACAAGCTGGTAAATGGCGTAATTTTCGCAATTATTTTTTCTTGTCTTGTAGTCGCATCACGCAAAAGTTTCTGAGTAAAACCATGTTGTATATAATTGATAAATTACTTTACACAAGTACCAGCTTAGCCGTAAGTTGTCTCGTACATTTTCCTATTAATGCCAGAATGATTTATTGTCTTGTCTTATTAATTTCTTTGCGTCATTGTCTAGTCTAGACGCACGTCGCTAAGCTCATCTAATTTCAATTTTCTAAAAATAATTTTCAATCATTAATTAAGATAAATTATACAAGTCTCGCAGGTACGAAGCTATTTATATGGGAAACGTGTATGGAAGTCTTCATAGGGTGGCCCTAGGCTTATTCCACCGTGCACGAACATCCATACATTATCAAATTTTTGATGGTTTTTTGAGCCACCCTATAACGACATCCATACACGTTTCCCATGTAAATAGCTTCGTCTCCCTAAGACTTAATAATTATCCCTTTGTGGACAAAATCCGGAAATTGTGTTCTCAGAACATACATAAAAAAATATTGTTAAAAATAAAATAATTTTCATGCGTAATCTAAATGTTAAATAATTCTGAAGAATACTCGTATCATCTAATACATTAAAAAGAATATTCCTTAATATTCCACTTTAAAAAATATAGAGGTATCATTACCAGATACGAAATCTGTTTACTATGTCACGGTAAGGATCATAGATGTCTCTAGCATAATCCATTCGAATATATGAAAGAAACTAATTTAGAACAAATATACAACTTTCAACAATTTTATTATGTGTGTATGGTCTTACGGTTGAATTGGGACACGTTATTTATGTAAAGTGATCACATAAGCCAGTTCGTACAGGTCGTAAGCTTTGAGCCACCTTATAGAGACCTCCATACACATTTCCCATAAAAACAGTTTCTTCTCTGTGAGACTTCTATATGTTATCTTAACTAATAATCCCTCTGCGGACAAAATCCAGTAATTGTATTCTCAGAGCATACATATAAAAATATTTTTAATTTTCGATCAACTTATTTCATTTTTATATTAAAGAATACATTCTTATTGTGAATTTGCAATTTCAGAACAAAGTTCTGTGAATTTTAAAACAAAATTTAATTCCGGCATCCTCTAGCGGCAGATACACAAAGTAATTTGTGACTACCCCATTACAAAAAGTTAATATATGTCAATCAATTAATAACGCACCTTCCCGGATAGATAGGGGATTCGGGTTCGAGTCCCGGTAGCAGCCAAATGTTTTTTCGTTTATTTGATTTTTATGTATGTCATTCTAATTGAATAATAAAATTTTTTTAATTTAATTTTTCATTATTTAGTATATGAGCCACTATGTACCTCTGACAGCGGAATGATAATCGAGACTTTCGAAGTACTAAGAACTAAAACACCTCACCATTGCAATGTCTCCCTTCTTTGCCAGGTTTTTCTGGATTATTAAATGAAGATATATCTTGCAGGCACTCTAATGACGCATTAATGCAATGATTTACCTTTCGTACATACTGCTTCGAAGGAACACGCACCTCTTATAGCCATTAATCATCATAAAGTGACGCGCGTGTGTCATACAACCTATATTTGTTAGGATAGAAAATAATTTGTAATATTATTTAAATATAACAGAATATTTTGAGTATGTTCCACAGATGGTGGTAGTAAAACTACAACACACATGTGGAACAATGTGTGCATATTAAACACACGTACAACTTCCAAAAATTTGATAGAAGTTGTAGTCTATCATGAGTTTAATTTTGAACGTTACCTCGAGTAAAGTGATCACTCAAGCCGCCTATATAACAGGTCGTAAGCCCTACGAACACCTAAAAAGACTTCCGTACCTACTTTCACATATAAAAAAGTAGCTTCGTCTCTATGAGATGAGACATCTATAGTATATCTTGATTAATAAATTATAACATTAATTGATCAGCTCCCTTGTCCAATTAGCAAATCAATAAAACATCGATAACATCGAAATTGTAAATTAGTATATTAATGACTATTCACCACGGTTACATTAATCCTTCACTCAAATAGATAAGATAAATATTATATTTGTTCGATATATTTTACAATTTTATTCATAGGTTTTATAAGATAGGTGCCTACTACGACAATTATATGATCAAATTATAATAATGTCGCGTGGCGTGGATTTGGGAGACAAGTGAAAACACCGAAAATTAATTTATTACCAAAGGAAAGTCACTAGACACGAGTTAAATTATAGTACCGTTCTCAATTTTATAGTCACTGAATGTCTCCAGAATATTTCACACATTTATTATTGCATGTTCCTTAATTTGCATTAATTAACGCTGTTCTTATTGTTTTTCACGATCTAGTAAACTCCTTTCAATGTTCGTTCGTAGAAAGACTTCTTGCTCCGGTATTCCTTTACTTATTCACTGCTGGTATCACCAGTTTGGTCACGCTGGTTGTAACGCTGAGATGTCGCACTCGTTATTGTCACGAATGATTTGCCTGACCCCGCATTGCGTGACGCCTTCAATAGATAAATTCCTTCGAGAGATTTATTATTTATACTAGAGCGTTCTAGACGATTCCAAAGTAATGTTTTAGTGTAAAATGGAATGTATTAACATATTCGAGAGAATGCCATGGATGACTGACCCTGCATTGCGTACGTAATATTGAAGAGTTTGCGGTCACGGATGACTGACCCGGCGTCCACCATCTCGTTATAATATTAAAAATAACACGTTTATTGATTAAAATATTTTGTTATGTGAGGGATGCAGTGGGTTGGCTACTTTGCTATGGTTCTGCCTGTGTTAGAGTAGCCAAAGTTGCTCCAAAAAGCAATTCGAATTTCATATTTTCAGAGATCTACAATTTAGTAATCCAATATTTAATGTACAATCATAAACACCGGTAGGAAGATTTTTCTAGGAATCATTTTTTCTCTTCGAGTATTTAGAAAGAAGAACTATTCAAAAACCATCGTATTTTTTGATGATTTTCTCATTTGTAAGAGTCGCGATTTCACACTACTGGCTATGAAAAACCAGCTCTCTTCACTCATCAGGTCTTCTCTTCACTCGCTTGGGTCGTGTAGGTCTTTTCATATAAGCTTGCAGTTGAGTTGGTGTGGGTACAGTGCGTAATACGCGCATTGTTTCGTTGGGTTAAGTTGTGTTTCGTTAAGTTTAAGGATACGCAAAGATTACTTAACACAATGAAACAATGCGCATATTACGCATTGTACCCACAATAACTCAATTGCAACCTTATATGAAAAGACCCATACACAGCGCTTCACGCTAGTAGTAATGGGCCAATCCATTTCAAGTGGTCCAGCACTGTTTGCTTGACCATCTCAGAAAAAAACAAATGGCGGGCATTTTTTTAGGCACCACTCTGTTTTAATTTCTACAAAGTCAACCCGAGGAATATTATTGATTGAAATCAATAATATTAAATTTATTTTATTCACCTACTACATAATTATTATTATTAAAGTATAATTAATACTATTTCATTCCCTATGAATGAAATAAAATTAATCATATCTTCGGGATACCTAAAATAATTAAACATTAAACATATCTATGCGTGTAGTATTATATTGTCACATATACCAACAGATTCGTCAGTGGCCGACTGTAAAGTGCTGTGAGTAAAAAATAGACCTCTGTGAGACTTCTATAATTTAATTTATCTTAATAAATTAATCATCCCTCTGGGGACAAAATCCAGTAACTGTTTTCTTAGAACATACCTACATATAAACATATTGTTAAAATATATACTGGTGTATGAAAAGAGTTAAAAAAAATTCAAATACTGATTTTCAGGCGTATTCAAGTATTTCTTGTATATTGATTATTGCTCCACTTTAAAAAATATAGAGGTATCATTACCAGCTGCGAAAATCTATGTCCAAATCCGTGAAAAAAGACTACAGATGTCTCTAGCATAGCCCATTCTCATTGAATTGAACATTGAACATATATAGAGCCTTAAAAAATAGATAATGTGTGGATGTTCTTACGATGGAATTGGTGAACGTTGCATTGTATAGAGTGATCACTTAAGCCAGCTCACAAAGGTTATAAGCCCTGGGCCATTATATAAAAACTTCTACACACGTTTTTCATATTCATAGCTTCGTCTCTGTGAGATTTCTATAATTTATCTTAATTAATAGACCTCTAATCGATTCATCTCTCTCGTAGTCAATGACGTAATTTGTCGTAATAAATTAAAATTTTATTAGAAAATTTCCGCAAAAGAATTGTCTTCATTTGTCTCGCATTTTGTTCCGCCGTAAATCATTCTCTGATCTTCTTCAGCATGCTGTCAAATAAATTACTCGCCATAACGACTGGCAATGGGTCTGGTGGACCCTGTCCGCGCGGGTCGCCGTGGTTAGCTTTCACCATCATTGACGTATCAGAGATCGAATCGTAACTTAACCTAAACCAATAAACAGATTGCTTTAAGATCAGGTACTGCGGTTTCGTCTGAATGAAGAATATTACACCCAAGCATTATACTTGATCTCACAGGGGATATAAAATTACACTGATGGTTTCACAAAGTACTTCGTGTATTATGCACAATTAAGCACGAACAGAAATTTACAAAAATATATGTTGATTTTACTGGTAAAAGTTATACAATTTATATAACTTTGTTAATTACTTAATGAAAATTGCAATTAAAATAAGAAATTCAATTAATTTGCATACATTAATAAAATATTTCATCGATAAATTTCCAAAAAATTTTCTATAAAAAATTTCGAGTTCAAATTGAGCTAGGACTCGTGTTAGAGATGAAATCCGATTCCTTCTTTGATATTATCATATTTTTCATGGAGTCTAGTAGCATGTTCAAAAAAAGTTTGTAAAAATGAAAAGTTTCTACGGATTTTATCCGACATGGTCAACACAGAAATCTTCACAGCTACGAGGATCGTCTTGCCTTTTTCAAAATGCCCAAACTGGAGTCCCGATGGAAAATATCCGATCTTGTTATGCTAACAAGATTCTCAGTGGAGCTTTAGGTTATCTATCTTCATCCGACATAAATTTGCGTGTTGAACTCCGTATAATCTAGAAAAGATTTAGAATAGGTCAGCAACTTAATAATGTTGGATATTTTTCCCACCACAAGAATGTGTCGTACATACAAGTATTTTTTATTGTGCTGACTCTAACATTAATGCTGATATTCTTGCAGATACCCTTTCATTATTCAAAAAGTCGTTCCTACACAACATCCATTTTCTTGACATAACCTAAAACCAGATAACACATAAAATCAATTATCTATTTACACATTCGTATGAGCACACTACGTTGATACACTAAATATATATATGCATGTTGCTAGAGCAGGACGAAAACACTTATAATATAATTGTGATAGTGGGCTGAGTTTTAAATGTTTAATAAATTGTTTTTTTAATCAATTTTGTACTCTGTATTCTGTTAGTATCTCATTTAAAAAATCTGATGATTCTGAGCCGTATTGTTGAGGAAAGACATTGCTCGATGTTTAATTAATTCCTTTCTTGCGCTCCCCTCCTTTGTTCGTATAGAACCATATTATAGAAACATTGGGAAGGAAGGCAAGGGATCTGACTATTTTTGTCTCATTTTTGTTTTCCGGTAACGCTTCGGTTTTGAAAATGGTGGTAGCAGACCATATCACGGCGCATTCATGAGACTTAAAATTCAAAAGTCATATAGAACAAGGGGATGAATTTAAAAAAAAAATTCTTTAAGTAAAATCAATCTCATTTATTACATATTAATTGTATACACTAATATCTCTGTTGATTGACGGACATACATATGTATGTAGGTACGTGCAGATATATGTATACGAGTACATTTATCTAATTAGAAGTCAATTAATTTTTACACGAAGGCGCGATGTTATTATTTTTAATATTTTACATTTTATGTAGGTATAACTTATCAAACTTAATAAGGTTGTTGGTCTTGTGGTTAGGACTCTCGCCTCGTGATCCAAAGGTCGCGGGTTCGAGTCTCACTCCAGACCAGCAAGTTAATCCTGTTTTCATAGTAGAAGCGTTTAGCTTAGTTTGAAAATAGTAAGACTATTGATGTGACACATATTCCGTGTTCACATCTCTATTAAAAAAAAAATATATATATGGTTACGATTTCAATACGCAATGTGTTTAAACAACTAGAATACGCTGAACATCTCTGACGGAGTTTTCGTTCGTCACAGTCGGTTCTGGTTCTGATTCTGTCGAGCTCCGTTTATTGAGGCTGGGGTACTTGCGTATTATGGTCAGAGAAATTGGTTCTAGCGCAATTACCCGCCATTGCGGTTTCTGTCAACCGTCGGTTCCCGCTCGTGATGAATGTCCACATCAAATCTGGACCGTTTATTGTTGTGGCAATGTCCGCGGTCCGTGGCGCAGGCGAGACCAAACAGGGGAACCGATTGGACCCACCATCACCGGAACCGCCACGTGGTTGGCCCCCGTAATGTCATAATGAGGTATGGAAGACGATCCGAGACCAACACAAATTTAATCATTAATCTCTGTAAAATATTTTGAATGCTGTTATTTGTTTATCGCTATTGTGGTATTGTCTTATAAAGGCACCTCTTTGTTTAAATGACCGAATTATTGTAACTGATTTAAATGAAAACATGATTAAATTTATTATTTTTTAAATGAAATCACATCAGATTAAGCTGGGAGAAGCAACCAAAAAAAGGGTATGATAGCAGAATGATTGGTAAACACACACGGAAGCAGTTCAATACAGAGGATTTGGAAGAATTTTGTCGAGACTTTTGACCCCCGACCCTACTAGGACAATGAGTTGGAAGATGATGATGATTAAATCAGATCTTATTTATGATGTAATTTCAAAACATTGCTACGAGATTCTATAATAGAGATAAACTGTGCATAATCGAAATGTTCTGAACAATCTAGAAGGTTTTCGAATGAACTAGAAATCGGTTAAAAAGACTATACATATCCTTGTGAAACTACCAGTTAGGTCAGGAGCTTATACGAATGGGCGGAGCGTGCGCAGCAAGTCAGTTGTTGTTTTGACCGAGCCACTGAAAGATAAAACAGACAGCGGGTGATACCACAGACTAAGGCGTGAGTGGAGTATCTACGTGCGGAATTAGTGCAAACCTGAGCGATACAAAGGACGTGCATCAATATACCAGAGACAAGTGGAATATTCTCGAGAAATATTCTAGTGAATTAAATTACAGAATAGTGCTCTTGGTAAGTTCGTGTTTAAGATTTTGAAGATAAATAAATGTTTGGATTTTTTGACGTGTTTCAATTCGTCTCTTATTTTGAAAATTAAAATTATTTTTCACAACACTCGTAACGAAATGTTAAGGCGATCATTTTGTAACGCGAGTGAAATTTACCGGCGACGACCACCTTTTATCATACATAAGCTCTTGCATTTTATATGGAAAGGTATCAAATTAAATTTATTAATTAGATTCCATAAGAACATAAATTTTTCTAAAATGACATAAACTAAATTATTTAATCAATTAATAAATTGCCAAACCAACGATATTTTAAAACTGAAGAAAGTTGCTCCATTTTGTGGGCTTATATGACTTTATGGCTTGTGACGTGATTTTTTCCGACAAAGTAAACGATTATCAATTAACTTGATTGATAAAAATAATTTTTAATTCAGTTTAATACTTTTCGTGTGTTTTTCTTGAACCCTTTATACATAATTGATAAATTTTAATTTCAATAAATTAGAATATATAATGAATATTAATATTTTAAAATCTAGACATTCTTCAAAATTACTGATTTTAATTTTTCGATATCTGTTAACCACTCTTAATGCATATGAAATGACATGACAACTTTACAAGTTTGTTGATTATTAAAAGCACGCCAATTTAAAGATAAGTATCTCGCTTCGTGTTCAGCTTCATTCTAATCCGCCAATGAGCCTTGGACCCCACTGATCCCTGTTGTATTGCAGCCTGGTCTCCTCCGGCCTGGCAGCTGTTGACTCTTTTGTTTCCCTTCCTGTACGACCGGCCTATCCGATCACTGACCCCTATTATCCGATCCTGGGAAACTAGCCGAGGTTAAAGTTCACGACTGTTCGATATAAAATGAACCGATCGATATTGTTTGCTGTGCTAGTATCGATAACGAAAGAAGTTACTTTTTGGTTAAATGGAAATGACTTCAGATTAGTATTGTATGCAATTTTTATTTATTTTTTATATTAGGTTCTATTCAGATACAAGTTTACGTATGTAATATAATAAGTGGTTGTTGGTGTTTGTGTTCTTAATCCTCCTCACTAGGGGTTCTTGTGCTGAGGCGGACTAGTTTTTTCCTATTTATTTTCTTTTTTAAATTACTATGTCGTTTTTAGTAAGTTTTTAATTTATCTGCATGAATTTCATTTAGCCATACTTTTATCTTTTTTAAATCGTCAATCTTTTTCAAGGTTGGAGGAAGGATGTGTAGAGCTTATTTACAAAAAAATATGACTTCTTTGACCAAAAGTTGTGTTAAATGTTGGTAGGTACATTTCTAATTTCCATTTTAGTACCTCTCGTGTTATATGTCGGACTTCTATAGTTTGGTTTTGTATTTTTAAATTGCTGTAATAGAATGCTATAGGTCGACCACAATCAAAAGACCATTTTCTAGCTTTGTCCGGTAAGAAGAAAACGGGGGAATGTTGCCTGGAAAGCCCGTATTACAAGCCTCGGTACGATATTTCAAATAAATATATATTTTTAGTTTAAAAAAGGTTACTTACTTACTAGAAAAACTTATTTTGTGTTCATTTTTGCATTGTAACAACACACATATTTTTTGCGCACATTATTTTGAATGCGGTCTAGCTATAGTAGCATAGGTATACCTATTTGTTTTATGTTCGGAACGTCAAGACATTCGAAAATCTCTTTCGAGGGCATTCTGATTGGAAATGTTGAAATGGTTTTTTTAATGCTCTTTTGAGATCCTATATTTAAATGGTTGATATAATTTGTTGTGGCAGATCACCACGATAAGATTCTATACTCAAGCAGAGAATGACACAAGGCAAAGTAAACTTTTTTTTCTTAGGTAGTATATTTCTTATGTTTTTGAAAAAATATATAAGTCTTGTGAGCTTTTTAATAATTCCATTAATGTGAGAGTTTCATCAAAGGTTTTTATCTAATTCCACTCCAATATATTTAATGTTTTTTGCATTCATGTAATTTGAGAGTGTATTCTTTACCAGCTTGTCCTCTGTCTCCTATAGTTATTTTAAAAGCAATATATTATCGTTTTTACTCATATTTTATCATTTAATACGAATAATTAATGAAATAATTATAACAAGCACGCTTTTTAAAATATAATGCTTATTTTAATGTTAAACTATGATTGAACTGAATTGTATTGCCAAGATTTTAGATTATATTCCACATTCAATAATTCAGTTCACCTTTTCATGATAAAAATATAAATATAATATTAAAGGTAGGTAGGTTTATTACAATATTTGGTATTTCTCGTTTATACTGATATTCTAAAATAACACGTTTAGGAGAATAACTCTACATACGTTTGACTTGTGTATGTGTAGTATGTATAATGATGAATTATTTATATTTGTTAATTTCTATTTCGGTATGTAAAAAAATATATTTAATTTTCGTTTTGTTGTTAGTATTTGAATCTATAAGTCACGGTTTAATTACGGAAAATGAACCCCATACACGATAGTCTATTTTATGCATGTCCACCGTAAAAGTGTAAACATTGATTTTCTGTTTTTATGTAAGTAGGTCTTTTTTTAAATTCTTAAAATCAAATATTGTTTTGAATTTTCCTACTTTATATTATTGTTTTGTATTACCCTGCCTAGTAAAAATAACAAACATTTTACTGACAATTATGCTATCCATATATTTAATTATTATATATTTTAATTTTTAACTCTACAGCAGGCCATGCGGCCCAATTACCGTACAAAATACATCACAAAAATACCCAGATTTGAGATAATCACTTAGATGTGTCGTGAGCTCTCAAGAAATCTAGTAAAATACCAGCGTATAAGTGTTACCTACATCTGTACGCATACATATAACATTAAAACAGATTACAATTTTATTGTGCCCGGGATGATTAGAAAGCATACTCCGCGGCTCGAAGAATTAGTTCATTAGAGTAATCTTTTCTTGTGTGATCTCGTTTTCCACAAGCAGACCATCAATCTCCCGACTCACGCCAGTCGTGCGTCCGACATTAACATTATCCATCAGCAGAATGAACATGGCTATCGTGACACTGCGATACAGCGCTCACTCAAAATCAGAGATGCTCAGAGGAGCCGTCAATCTTGCGTTTGAGATATGTTATGCACATGCTGGACGCATGAAACTTATTCATGTGGTCAATTGCAATTATTCAATGCGGTTGTGCGTTCAAGATATAAGTATCTGCCGCATATTTATCATTGAATAGCTAACAGCTAAAAGGCGACGTGTCAATTTTTACATGCGAATACATATTTTCACGTTTTTTTAGCGGTAGGAGACGTAATAAAATACTTGAAATTAATTATCTTTTTATTTAATACACAAAGTCACTGAACACAAACTTAAATGGAGCACTACTTCGTGATTCGCACTAGATTATTCCACTTGTCTTTTGGTATTACGCCGTATCTACCGTGGTACCTACCGCACTGATTCGCTACGAGCTAGGTACCGCCAAGTAAGGATCACAGTACCTGGTACTTTGTCGCTCGTTTTTCTTACAACACAAACGTAAAATTAGACAAAACTGTCACTGGCGTCCGCAGCTCCATAATATATGGAATCTTGGACTTCTAGAAGTTTTGCAAATTTAGTCACATTTTCTACCCATTTCTTTTGTTCCTTTTGTTTCTCTTCTCAATATTTATGAAATTATGTCTGATTGAGACCGGAAACCTTGCAACCTTGCGTGTCCACTTATATAGATATACACTGTATTGTTTTTAGAGTAGCAAAAAGCACATTATGATGCCACACATTCCTACCCTATTCTTTATCTTTTTCATAAACTTCCACCGTTTAGCACGTTTGTGTTGATAAAATATTTTTTTAAATCAATTCAAATTAAGGAGACTCGGACTCGGAATACGTCAATATTCTTACTATTTTCGAATTAAACTAAACGCCCGTTCTCTGAAAATACTAACTTAGTGGTTAACTTGAACGAGGCTCGAACCCCGACCTTCGATCACTAGGCGAGGGTCTTAACATTTTTGTTTAATGAGTTTGTTTGATGTACTCGCTACCGTTTTTATGAACTTTATAAAGTTTATAAATTTTATACCATACTAATCAATCTTTTTAGAGCCACTTTCATTACATCGTCTGGTAAAAGAACTATCTTTTAATTACAATAATTCATAAATATTAAAAATACAAGACATCGATTTACTAGAGAATTTATTGAAGAGAGTTGTGCAGTGACGAATAACACATATTTAGTGTGTTTTTAAAGAAAGTCATTACTTATTAATAATTATATTAATCCAATATATCGTATATATTGAGTAGCTTGTTGGTGTAGTAGTTATGACTCTTGCCTAGTAAGTCAGTGGTTCAAGCCCCATTCCAGAACACCAGCAAGTTAGTCCTATTTTCATAGCATACATAAGCTTTAAGCTTAATGTAGTAATAGTAAGAGTATTGATACAACGCGTATTTAGTTTAAACAACGCACGTACGTGTCATTAACGAGCGTTGTTTAAACTAACTTATAAATTTTTATGAACTAACTTTTGCATTATACGTTTTAAACTAAAATATACGAATAGGTATAGTAATTAGATGTGTTAGGTGGTGGTAGTGGCGGAGATTTTGAGGAGTGGGGATGTGGAGGGGATCAAAATAAGGAAACATCGTAAATAAAGGTGATTTACAGTGTGCTACTGTTAGCTAAATTAATTTTAGATTTTAATTTTTTTTGTTAATTTCTAATGTTTCTATAGCGGACAATTTTAAGAATTTGTTAACGCGAGTGTGTTTAAAAAAAGGATTTTTTTTTAACTGTGGCCTGTTTCTAACAAATGAGTTTCGAATTAATTAATTACTGGATAATTATTGTTTCGTAAACATGGTTCATGTTCTCTTATCCATTTTTTTCTTTATTTCTAGTAGTTCTTCATATAAACTGTACATCAAATACAAAAAAAGAGTATCTTAACCACTAGAATAACGGGAAATTTAGCGTTATTAAGTGCTGCTATGTTTATCACAATTTTTTCCCAAATGTATTTTCAAATTCGCTATGTAATTCGCAAATGAGGAAATAATTCACTTTTGATTAACAATTTCTTCGAATCTGTAGGTAAACTTGCAATGCCAATTTAGGTATCAAATTATTTTTTAGTGCTCGTACTTAGACGTTGAGTTATTATTATTATTAATGTAAAGTTACTCGTACCTGCTCTTCAGTTTGTTTCCTATAAAATTGACAAGTCTCCTTTTTGCGATTGCCGATTCGTTTACATCCTGATATTAATATGCCATTTCATCTTGCCATGCCTTAGGGCATTGACTTTGCGTAGGATGCCTTTGTCTTCCCATCAAGCATTCGAAACGTTTATTTTTGTCGAATACAACTTTGAAACACTTCACTTTAAAGACTTCATTCATTACAGACATAATATTCAATTGCATTAATGGTGCTTATTCTTAATCTCTATGCTTATTCTCTCGAAGCAGATGCTACGCTCAGGTTGGTTTGAATAATACTTTTGACTGTGCCATTTCTCTTGAATACTCGTACAATGTATAAAGTTACTTTATACACTTTGGGTGGGTCAACAGATAAGGAGTTTCCTTACCTTTTGTAAAATGTTAGACTATCACGAAAGTATTTATACCGAATACTAAAAATGTTATTCTCTTTGACAAAGGTCAAAAAAATATTAAAAATGTGCATAAATTTGAACCAGATTTTTTTGCAAGTTTTTAATTATTTTATTTGACTCGTATCAAAGCGAATGAATTTTTCATATTCGATATGAAAATAATTTCATGATAGTCTAGTGTTTTACAAAAGGTAAGTCAGAAATATTGATGTAATACAGAAGTAATAAAATAGAAATACAGAAGAATGCAAACGTTGATTTTGCTTATGTCCTTTAACTATTGACATTTCACCCAAAGTTTAAAGAATATTTTATATTCATAATTATATATTCATAATTGAATGAAGATGATTCTCCAGAAGCTTTTCCTATGAAATAAGCCCGTCATATGTTTGTCGTTATTGATACACTTAATTTGTAAAAAACTAACCCATAAAAAACAAGTTTTTATTATACTCCCTTTCTCATTGAAACAGGTTTCGCGCCTACTCCATGCGTCGGGCACGAAAATTAAACAATATATAAATTGTTAAAATTTAGAAAAATTCAAAATTATTTAAGATTTTTCGTTTTTCATTTTTATCGACGCCACGAGTCTGCCTGCAAAGCTCGATTAGATCATGGGAAAAGGGTTAAAAATCGATCCAAAATTTTTTCGGCAGACAACAAACCGCAGACGCTACGCGTTAAAAGAAAGGGAGTAAAATTGGGAACAACACTTTTACGTATCAGAACTCTTTAAAATGTTCGTACCCGAAAACTATTATTCGCGCAATTATTCGCTTGTATGTCATTTCACTCGCATATAGTTATCTCCGATTCTTCGAACTACTTCACCGTCTGGAAGCGTGTTATTCTATAAATATATATATATATATATAGATATATATATGTATATATAATATAATATAGATTTATATATATATATATATATATATATATATATATATATATATATATTATATATATATTATATATATATATATATTATATATATATGCTTCCTCGAGTGAACCTTCCTGAGGTTCGAGTAATTTCGTGACCTTCTCTTTTTTAACTAATTGAAATAAAAGCAAAGCGCTGCAGTCAATCTGATATTGATAATCTCATTTACAGTATGTAGAATATATAAAACAGGCTAATTAATATATCGAAAAGTGAGAAAATGGCAAGAGAGAGCATTAGAGAAAGGAATTGGGAATAGTACTTACATATCTTTCATCTATCACTTTCTAAATTCTTTTTGTCTGATTATGTCATTAAGTCTGAATACTATGCAATAGTTCAGAATTCAGCTTGATGAATTAGAATTTTTTTCACGTTTTCATTTTAGATGTAATAAATTTGACAGGATTGTTGATAGGTACGTTAGTTACGTCTCAAAAAAGATGGTCGTTAATGTTTTTACTTACAAATATCGCAACCGTTTGCGGCATCTTAAAGATCATGTTTTGATTGCTGTTATATAGCATTGAACATATCGTCAATTGCGCCATACTCGGATATAAGTGCGTATTTGAACTTTTTTATACGAACTATCGCAATAGTGATGTATTTTTATTATGTATTATTTTCGGAACTAGATTTTATAATGACTGGCTTTGTACTAAGGCATTACTTCGATGTTGTTTTAAATAGTAAAGATTTTTTTTTCTTCTGTTTGCATTTTATTAGTACAGCGGCGTTGGCTTACTATTTTTTTTACTGTGGCGAAGTTATGTCCTTCTGATCTCACATGGTCATAAAATAACTTCGCCTGTAATAACGAAGAGGTGTTACATGTATGCAAAAAAGAAGAAAATTAGACATTTTAGAAAATGTAGAAATTAATCTAAATAATGGTAACGCACTCAACATAAAAATACCACGTATTACATTTCCCCCTCCCATCCATACCAGCCCCGCCCAGCAACCATTTTCAGTTTTCGCATAGCCCTCTCCTCGTCCGCTCCCGACCACCCCACCCCATGTCGTAAATAAAATGTCTTCTAGTCTTAAGAGATAGTATATTACTGAAGATGATGCAATAAGCATCGAAAACCTTTTAATATTTTAATTAAAGTGTCATGTTAATCACGAAAATTTCGAAATATTAAAAAAAGTAATCACTTTTTGTCTTGATCATCGCCCCAATTCGGGTGAACAGTTTATGTGTCCACTGACATTTGACTTTACGTTGCCAAACTAGTTTCTGTATCGCCAATTCTTTTCCTAGATATTTATGATTCTCCAATTTGGTAATTTGTCTGGATCGTGCCGTGTTTAATCTTCTGATATATAATACCTTAGAGAGTGGTTTGAATCAGCTTCAAGTTTACTGAACGCGAGCGCATTTTAAGATAGCAGACCACGCAATAAATAGGATGAAATGGTGTATAATCTTTATTGGTTTTTATTTTAATAAATTATAGTATGAGAAAACGAAAAAATCTTATAAACAATAAATGACGAGATAGTATAAATAAAATTTGACGCATGCCCGCGTACATAGTGAGAGTGAGAGAGGAGATTGATAGTCTCTGAGGCGAATTTTTGATACTTAGATCTCCCCCCTTCGACTTCGTCTTAGGCCACGTCGTCGCGCCGCTCGACAAGACTATTTGAATATTACTTTTTTGCATCAGTTAGTGTGCGTCCATCACGACGAAGATAAGACCTGCTTAATAAATTCTGCTAAAAATATTATTTGTCCAACGTTTATCCCTGAAAATATGTCCCGCCCATTGCTGTTTATGTTTTTAACAATGCAATGATATTCTTCACCTTGGTATGTGTTCTAACCCACTTATTCCATTTTTTATCACGTTTATTGCTTCCCAGCATACTTATTTCTATTCTACGCTGTGTTGTTAGAATATTTTTGAATTACATTCGTATTTTTGAATTACAATTCGGAGTCCAAAAAAATATATGCAATACATATATGTATAATATATTGCATATATTTTTGTATAATGACATGACTTTTATTAGTTTCTCTAGTTAAGATATCATTTCATATCAAGAAATATCAATAAAAACAATTTTTTAAACAAGTTTAAATACGTTTTTAAATAGAGAAGTATAGAAGAAGAAAGAAAGAAAGAAACGGAATACGTGTTGCATCAATACTCTTACTATTTTCAAATTAAGCTTAAAGCTTATGCTGTGAAAATAGGGCTAACTTGCTGGTGTTCTGGAATGGGGCTTGAACCACTAAATTACTAGGCAAGAGTCATAACCACTACAACAACAAGTTACTCAATATATATACGATATATTGGATTAGTATAATTATTAAGTAATGACTTTCTTTATAAACACACTAAACATTTGTTATTCGTCAGTGCACAACTCTCTTCAATAAATTCTCTAGTAAATCGATGTCTTGTATTTTTAATATTTATGAATTATTGTAATTAAAAGATAGTTCTTTTACCAGACGATGTAATGAAAGTGGCTTTAAAAAGATTGATTGGTATGGTATAAAACTTTCTTGTAGCTACATATTATTAGGTAAAAAACTCAATAAATCTCCCGCCTTTCCCAATCATGACCGCTTGCTTCCTATTTTTTGTTTATATTATAAATCTCGGTGCACGCGATTATAGTCACGTTGTTAATAACTGTACCAGTTATACGAAATGGGCTTAAACTTACATTGGTAAACAGTAAATGCTGGTGTTCTCTGTCGTATTTTTTAGCCGCAGTTCTATGGAGATTCATCTCGTAAGTTAATCCGCGGCTTGCATATAGATCCTGTTTTAGATTTAAAAACGTTGGCAAGTAACACCAAGGATAACAAAGAAATCAAGTCAATTTTTATCGCAAGTTATCCACCTATTATCCTCTCATTAACCTCTGGTTCAAAGGGTGTAGTCGCACTTAGCTAGACCACGCACTCATTACAATTATAAATAGTTTTAATAATTTATTTGGTCCAAGATTAATTGAAATAGGCAGCTTCTATTTCTAATAATTTGTATGTCTTGAAGAGACATTCTGATAATTCCTGTTTGCATAAAGTTAGGTACCTTTTACACTTTAATACACTTGATATGTTTATAATTTTTATAAGTCAGATAGTAATAGTAGGCAAGGAATTCAATTACAATGTCAGGTTTTCGGGATTCGATTTGGATGATAATTAAATGCTCATTACTTTAACATTTATGAATAAAGGGCAGAAAGCTTCTAGAAAGAATACTAAAAAAATGACAGAAAAACAATTTTTGTAAGATTTTTTATAAAAATATGATGCTAAATTAAAATGCGAATAAAAGTCGAAAGATAGGCCCGTCTTACACGCCTATTTATTATGGGCATTTCTAGTATTAGTGCCTATTTAATATTTACACTAAGTTTTTTTTATATGAATTGTCTATTTTTGCTTTTTTATATTAAAATATGTACTTTATTTCATTGTAAGATTGATTTATGCCTATATAAGATTAATTATATCATAGGAGTTATCTTGAGTTATTGGCGCAATACTAATTCGGCCCGTCTAGCGGGAAAAAGCGGAGGCAATAGAAGAAAGTGTGAAAGGGACACAAATGCAGTATTCCCTTATTTGTCATTCGTTTTCTCTTCCTGTGAGAGCTGTCGTATAGAAATTGCAAAAATGAGCCTTTCTGTCAGAAAAAGTAAAAATACTAAAAAATTTAATTGTGCCCGTACATTATTTGGGGTGCGACATTTTTAAGAAGTTTGCGAATCGCGTGTAAACTTTGATATAATAATATCTGATAGACTGTGTATGATTGGTACTAGTAGTTTGAGACTATGTATGATTGGATGGAGTGACGATGTTAACGATTTGAGTTCTACAACCGTTGGTAAAGTGGATATACTCCTATCGTATTGGTGGTCACCTTTGTGGTGAAATAATAATGATATACCTCTGATACCCATATCGCTGGGTAAAATGTATAATGCGTCTGATGCGGTCACATCAATGGGCGAGCTCCAACAAGATGGGAGCCGGTTTTGGTGCTGTTTTTTTTAATCGTGAACTATTAAAAGATTTTCATTTTGACCGTTTCTTTGTAAATATCATAAAAAATTGACATTGATGTGAGGCAGTGATCTTTTCTAGGTGCTCATTAGATATGATGCTAAATTAAAAATCATTACTCCACTTTATAGAGGTAGCAATCCGCGGATATATAATATTATCACTGACTGTCGTGACTGCGGGAGACAAATAAAAACACTTAAAATTAATTAGAGATTTATTAATTAAAGATTAATTATTCAATGTACAAAGTCATTTAACACGAATTAAGTTGAATGCTTTTCTTTAATCTACACTATTTCGCAATATATCATATCGTCTTGAACACTTTATTATCGCTGAGTAACACAAATTTATCAAGTTTTTGTTTGTAACATTGTGGAAACTCATTTTTATTTTTTAAAAAATGAGGGTAAAAACACTGTTTTGTTCCACTATATTTATTTTGAATTGTTAGAACGTTTTCGGGATTTCTCCCATTGTCAATAACAACACGTTTATAACGTTGTTATTGACAACGTTGTAAATATGTTGTTATTGACAATGGGAGAAATCCCGAAAACGTACTAACAATTCAAAATAAATATAGTGGAATAAAACAGTGTTGTTTACTCTAATTTTTTAAATATTACAAATTTATTGCTCGTAGAATATTCAATTCTCGCACATAGACGTCTCAATGGTTTTTTTCGCCACTTAGGTACTTCGTTCGATTATTTCGCTTTATTTATCGCTTCGATTATCACACGAATGGGCACCCTGGCCATCGCCTGGTGGCTCGCGGCCGACTTCGCACCGATCGAAATTTCAAAACGCGACACTCTGCGCCGCGGCTAAGTTCCGTTAGTTTAGTTTAGTTTGCTCTTTTTTTATGATTACCAAATGGTATTTTCGAACTTTCTATATTATTATAGCGTTAAGGAGAAGATTACGATGGTTTTTTTTACAATTTTCCACATATTAGCGACATATTTATACAACATGCTCGCAGAAAATAGTAGTTTAATATTCAAATTGTACATTTAAAAAAAACGATAACAGCTATTAACCTACTTACGTTATACGTGTAAAAATATGAAGAGAAATTTAAGATTAAAGTTGAATACTAGACTCGGGTCAATTGATTCATTTCCGTTATTTATAATAATAAAATACCGGATGCATCAAATTTTCGGATTTAAATGGGATTATTTATAAATTCATTTAATATTCTTATTCGTTGGATAAAAATGATAATGAATCACGTCTTATAAGAAGTGAACTGTTCCATTCAGTTGCAGCGAAACTGCGAAAGAATCCCGCCACTGATATCTTACACAGGCAAACCAAGGCTATACTAGGAATAGTCTCAAATACCAAATTACAAAGAAGACCATGCCAGCTTCGCCGCGTAAGGCACAATCTGTTATAATAGGCTACATTCATGCCCGGTCTTTAACCTGTGAATCCCGAAGTAAGTGTGTACCCTGGAAATAACAATTTTTTAAATTTATTTTCTTCTTCTTCAAACCCAGATAAATAATTTTTGGTGACATTATTAATAAAATTAATAGGAATAAACTTTGTTTTCACCACTTTTTTAGAGAAAATATCAACATGTTTCAGATACTTCGTCAGGATACAATTGTGTACTAACAAAATTAAATTTAAAAATCGAAGTATAGACAATTAAAATATTAAATAGTTATTTAAGGAAAATTAATAATAATAAAGTACCTACTTAACACGAAAATAAATTTAAAAGATAAAAATTTGTAAAAGCTAACCCATAAAAACCAAGTTTTTATTATACTCCCTTTCTTTGTAAAATAAGTTTACCTTCATGTAATTAAATAATTGATTGACTGAAAATGAAACATGTCTAGACAAATATCTATGTCAAAAATCTCTAAAAATATCTCTTTATTACTTGATTTCTTCCCAAAAAACCGAAGTGTGCTGTCATCTGTGAACCAATTTTCATAAATTTTCGAAATTCGTAGTGAAGTACCTATTACACCTATCGACGGAGTAAGTCAAATTTTAAATATTCCGTGACGTTATCAGGCCGCCGTTGGTAGTAATCAAACTTTTGTAATGATTCCAATTTGAAAAAATCATTAAAATTTCTAAAAATCCAAAATTATACTATAATTATTATTTTTTTAACGAAAATTTGATAGATCTTTTTGATCGTCGCCACGAGCTGCAAAGTTTCAGCTCGATTCGATCACGGGAAAAGGGTTAAAAATCGATCCAAAGTTTTTTCGTCAGACCAGCAATCAATCAATCAGACGCCACGAGTTAATATAAAGGGAGTAAAAAGGACCTAGTTATTTATAATATTCTATTTACTTTTAATAATATAAATAAGAAAAGGGGTTAATTTTAATTAAATAGACATACGGATATGTTGATAATACATATATTTAAAACAGGCAACAATTATGTCAAGTCACCAATTAAGAAATATACATTAAAATTGAAATAATAAAAAAAAAGAATAATAAAAAAAACAATCAAAACAGACATTTAAAGATAGTTGAAAATAGTATCATACGACAAGTTCACATAAAAACAAGTTGCTAAAATATAATTGCCCGTATTTTGCAATGTTTAGTTAGTAGTTTACCCAGAAGAAAGAAAGGCGGTTCCGAAACCAGTTGGTGAAAAGCTAATTACAATAGTACGTTTTTTTATATTGAAACTTTGCAATTTTTTATCATCTTCAATATGCGACTGTAAAATGTCTATTTCATGAAAGAAACGATATCCATTGCCGGATTGTGTTTTATGTCCTGTTCTCGCGAATGAAGTTTCTTGTTACACTGTTGATAGAAAAAGATCGCGCGTTTTATCGCCCGACATAAATCCTCGCTTAGGCTATTAAATGCTTCCATTTCAGCACATCTGCAATGGTTCTACCTTATACTGAATGCTGTTGAATAAAACGTAGCAAATTAAACAGTCCTAGGTAGCTATTTTGTATCTATAACTTATGTAGGTACCTATGTATAACTACGTTTATTGGAACCATTTTTTATGGACATATCTGCAAGGTGAGCCGCCATTCGCCGTAACATTATGTTAATATTTACGGAGTGCGTTATTCAAATTCAATCTATCTATTAATTAAATTAATTATATAATTCTAGCTACAACCCGTTAATAATGACGGATTTAAAAAAATTCTACGTTAAGTAATTAATTCTTCGTTATATATTAATTAGTTAAACAAAATGTGTATCGGGATATCAATCTAAAATGTTCACTTTTATGTGTACCTACTATTCGAAATCACATTAATTTTGAAAACTGAATAATGTTTTCATTTTATTTAATAAAAATGAAAACAGAATGAGTTCAGCTATTCTACAGTTACAATTCTAGTTGGATGCGAGTTACGATCTTTGATACGATACGAATTTTGAAATCATTATTATTGGGGATTGGGTATTATTAACCAAGATATCCTGTGAAAATGATAATAAAGGGAATTTGATTATATACTAGCTGCAACCCGTCAAAAATGGGAGTACTTTTACATGTCGGTTCCTAAGGAATAAGTATGTATTTATTTTATTTAAAAAAAAATCGTAAAAAAAACTTGCGAAAAAATTTTTTTCTCGGGAAAGAAAATTTTTCGGAAAAAAAAATTTTGGGAAAAAATTCTTTAAAAGGTTACGGTTGTTACACGAAGTTACGGGGTCAGACGAACGAACGGACGGACGGACAGACAGACAACGAAATTATTGTAATTGGGACTAGATGTGCCCGCGTGACTTCGCACGCGTAAATTTTTAGTAACTTTTAGTCATATTTTATCAATTTGTGTATTAACCTTAACATATATGTCGTCCAGGACTTTTTTAAAGAACTTTTTGAGTTCTACAACTTTTCCATAGAAAATATTTTAATATATCATATCGTTAAGGCAGTTCGTAAAAAACGCATCTCTGGACCATTCCTTTCGTCGACTTTAGTTGTAAAATAGGTCACCACGAACAGCCCTTTTATTTTAACGGGATAATATATAGCTTATGTCCACTCTGAAAGTCCATTACAAATATAAAGAATTTTTGAAATTGGATGAGTTTTGGAGATAACCTTATACATCCAAACTTTACCTCTTTATATATTAGTATAGATGTGCAATAGAAACCTTTTTTTTAAAAATTTAAGTGTATCTTTTGATGCCTCAGGATGGTGTAGCCCCTTAAACGAATTATGTCCTATAAAGCCTGATAAATTATAAAAACCGCGGGCAGTATCGTTTGTGAAATCTCCTGCTCATACTTACGCTTTAATGAGTCCTTTGTGTGAGAATGATCCATAATTTAAAATTTGTCTGGCTTTATTATGGTCTATGCGCGTTCGGCAACGACTGCCTCGCCATGCCGATCGGCATTTACCCTAATACGCAGATCGCTCGCCCGTAAACGGTACCGCCATTTGCGGATGAGCGGCTACTATCTAATATCTTTTATAATGGTGGGTACCTTTTGATAACTTGTCAGAATGTTAAGTGATCTTCCGCATACCCGTCGGAATTCGATGTCCAGCCGGGCATTCCTCCGCGTACCCTGCGCGGAACTTTACGTCGCGGCTTCTGCGCCACTGGAGCCAATAACAGCTTTTTGTAAAAAATATAAGTGCATTAATAGGGGTCGCTTGATTTATCGAAATAAATCGTTGTTTTAGTTGAGCGATGTCTATGATTATGAATGCTTTTAAGTGTCATCAGTCACGAAGTGACCGTTTAACTCTCAATCAGTGTTTCCTAATCTTACAACACGCTCGCACCCCTTTAGAGATATGAATTTGATCGGTGTACTTGATTTTCGCTAAAGATAATCAATTAAAATAATTAGAGATATATCTATGTTTATTTATAAATAGGGTGTCTCCTAGCGAAAAGCAAAAACTTCGAGGAGTATACTTCACTAAATTTTGAAAAAAAAAATGTTTATACTTTGGGTGAAATGTCGACATTAAGCGATGTGTGTATTTTAAAAGTTTGCATTTTTTTTCAATATTTCCGATTTATTTTCTGTAAAACGTTGGAGTATTACACATGTAACTGGGCGGCCCACGTAGCCTAGTGAAAGGGTTCCGGGTTCGATTCCCAGTGAGGTCACAATTAATATATGTCTCACATCACAAAACACCCAGGCTTTTGGATGATGATTTAGTTTTTCATCGACAGATGAAGTATTAAACAGTTTAATAAGAGGCAGCAGGACAAACAGTTTAAAATGTTTTCAGGTTTTTCTGTGGTATTCTGCCACGTTGCTGCAATATTTCTGCCTGACGTTTCGGATGCATTGCAGGGTCTACCATCAGGACTTATTTTTGTCATGAGTATTGATGTCGTGGTTAAGTATTGGCTTGCAATACCGTGTCGAAAGCAGGCTGCTCTGTGAGTATGTCAGAAAGGTCGTAAAAATATGGCAAAATACACAAGAAAACTTAAACCAGAAAAAAGTCCAAATGGTCGCATGCGGTTAGGAGACATCACTAGAAACCCGAAGAAAAGACGATGCAAAAGTGGGTGTCATTAATTTTTAGATAATTACAAACGTTTATATAATTTCTGAACCGATCAATTTCGAATTAATTTGTCGCTATTTGAATTGCTAGTAATGTTCCCTGACCTTGGATGCCATATGGACTATCTGGGACAACATACATTTTGTAAACTGAGGGTCTATAAAATTTTACTACGTTCTGTCGAAATTACGATCTTTGAATCTTTAGGCAAGTTTCTGACCACTCGAGAAACCTAGCCAATCCAAAAAAATGTTTGCAATGGAACAGTAAACTTCAAGAACTAGAATTATTGTTTTTTAAAATTAGTGATTATAGTTCTTAATAATAATTAATGTATGCAATTAATATTCTAGTAGGCAGGTAGGTACCCATATACCATTACCTTGCAGGTGAATACAGGTTTCGATACAGATACGGATGAATTAAGTTAAATTTACTTACCCGAATTATAATTACGAGTGATTAAGCTACCCCGAATTGACTGGGGTAATAAAATAATTTAAAAACGTAATTAATGGACTATGAGTTGTTACTAGTTGAATAATTGTTTAACCAAAGCTAAATACACATATTAAGCGATGAAATTGCCCGCGCAGTCCTCAGAAGCCAGTGGTTTGATAAAATTAGGCGGGAATTGTTTATCTGGTCCGTTGTCTATTACCCATACAATTACCTGGTTCAGTGGAACCGCTAAAGTAGAAAATTACACTGAATTATAACAAATTATGACCGACTATTGACAGTTCGGGACAATCAAATATATTTGTTTGTATTCAAATGTAAAAATGCCTTCTTGGCATCCTGGCAAGAATTAAATGGTTGTGTTTTTTACTTTTTTCTCAAGATATAATTTTATTCAGCCAAACCATGAGTACTTTGTTAGATTCCAGAATGATTTAAAATTCTTGTCTATTGTACGGATAGAAGACCATCTGATATGGACCTTTACCATATCTTCAAAACTCAAGGGCTAAAATTCATTCAGTTTATAAACAATAACAGAATCTGTTATTATCTGAAAAAATATGTATACCTACACCTATATATAGTTTTAGGACTTTCACAAAGGAACAAGTTTCATTGAATTTTTTGATTTAAGTTAATCAATTTAATGTAATATTGTTTCATATTTACATCCTATCTAACATCATCGTCGTGGTACGCAACCAAATGCTACAATTTACTATACCGAAAATATAAAACTAAATTGGGTCAATGATATATCAACAAACTTAATTGGTCGATATACCAGCTTCCAGCACCCAAAAATAGACGGGACTTATTTATGTACGCGTAAAGTTAATATGAGAAATGTTATAACATCTGTCATTTCTCAATATTCTTTTTTCTATCATTATAATAGAAAAATTGGATGAAATTTAATATTTGGATACTTTGAATGAAGAAATTAAATGTATTTATGATCATTAATTAATTAAACAAGCGTCAAGATCACTACACCAACAAGCTACTCTTGCAATCTTGTTGTTTTATAAAATTATCTTTCTTTTTTCCAGATCGAGTAAATTAAATAAGTTTGTCTTCTTTAGTTCTCGGTGTATTTACCGTTCCCAAACACAATGTGAATTTCTTTTTGGAATCTTTCGCTTTGATCGAACCGCCAATTAATAAACTGCAGAGCAGTGTATTGATTATAAAAGTGGTTGCTTGTCTGCACTAGTAGTATTGACATTCATTAAGGGCAGTCATTCGTGAGTAATATATTATCTTTTTGTAACTAATAAACCAAGGGAAAAATGCAATGCTACCAAAGGTAGATATATAGTATGTTTGATACATTATTATTACCTCCACACAAGATTTTTAAAAGTCTTCAAATCGTTTTTTCAAGGGATACAATTCCTAAATTATATACGTCACAAGACTTTTTGTGTAGTACCTACCTATAATTTAGAAATAAAGCCATAAATATATCATCGATGAAATAGCTTATGTTAGGTAATTACATATAGTTTTTTTGGATTTTTAATCTAATCATTTTGGATACTATTAATTACTTTATATATTAACCGCTCAATTTAAATTTCATTCCAGTAGCGCATTCCAAAACAAGGTATTTATTTGTACTCACTGTTTCTAAGGAATGATCACAATATAGTGCTATTACAGAAATCGGCCAATAATATGTATAGTTTTATATAGGTATAGGTACCAAAGAAACTGTGGTACCCTTCAGTTTTATCCCTCCCATCCCTTGTCCTATATTTTCACTAAAGTGTCTATTCCACCATCAATAATAGTTGACATACGCAAATGAATTATTATTTATTTATTTAAGTTAACTGTATTTTTCGTTTTAAATGTCATAGAATTATGTTCTACTCGTACAATTGCAACTTCACAATAAAATGTGTTTTTCAAATATATATTACGAGTATTTGTACTAAAAATGTTCCAGATTAAATAAAAATGAATTGATTTATCCTAGCAATTTGAACACTTTGGATGATCAAAGATTTTTAGTATTTATTGCACAATGTTAAGTCGATAGGTATTTTGAAAATAAAATATTGATGTATCATTTACAAGACTACACATATATTAAATTGTTACTGTAGCGAAATGGGTTTCGCATTTTTCCGGCAAGGAAAAGTTCTGAGTTCGTCCTCTGCTAATCAAATATTTTTCGTTAATTAGTTTTCGGTATATCTTTCCGATTAATTCACCTGATCTCTATTGTGTTCTAATAATAAAAGTATTAATTACAAAGGTCTATTATATTCAATCACAAACATTTAACTTCGGCTTACTGGCAATATTTCTAAGGGACAATTTATATGTTTGTTTATTTTAAAGAAGTATTGCAAGAGAGATCATCGAAGGTTAAATACCATATCAAACGGTTATTAATTTTATATTTTTCCCGCCACCCGCCCGCCGTTCGATGAATTCGATAAAACTAGCCCCGTGTTCATCAGAATCAGTATAGACACCTACACGCTTGTGTAGGGTAAAGCTAGCATGTAATTCCACACAATATACACCTGCCAGCGCCAGATATAAAAAAATGAACGGTGACCTTAGTATGTTCATGTTCAAAATTTTGTCTATATCATAGAGGAGTGTTCACAGCATCGGTGCTCTGGTTTAATAATAAAAGCATTAAAAAACCATTGTTTCTTTTTTATTCCCAAGGCTTTATTTACTGTACGTCTTGTTATTATAAAACGGCAATTTTCTCTACATTATAATAAGACTATTCAACGATGATGTTGGCACAGATTGGAAAATTTTAACAGCTTATTAAAGTATTTTATAATGATAATACATATAAGATTGTACCGCATCACGCACTTCGTAATAAAAGTATATATAGCACAAAGATAAACGATAATTTAATCTTTATACAACAACTTCATACAACATTATAAGGTAATTGTCATTTCAACAATGGAAAAAATCTCGACATAAAAAATTATATTACTTTTAAAATATCCTAGTCTTCGAGTCAAAGATTTCGAAGTTTTTTTCTAAAAGTAGGTAGTCAGCGCAATTTTTGAACGTTCAGTCAACTATTGATATTAGGTCATGATAGCTTGAACATTTTCGACTCATAATTAAGGCAAGAGTATAGTCCTGCGAGGTTATTAATGTTTTCCAAATAACCCTGTATAGTTTGGAGATTTTATCAACGAATCGTTAAAAGAAACGTGAAGAAAATTAGCGAAATAAACAATATAATATAGTACTATATAGATATAAATATATATATAACTAGTTAACTACTTGAGTTTAATTATATATCCAGAGAAATTATCCTGTACTTTGTACAAACAGCTACATACCAACTATAGGATTGTTTATCTTTATATTTAATTAAATTAATCTCAAATAGAGTATTAGAAGCATCAATTTTTAATATAATTCCTATCCATATCAACATCTATCCTAATGTCGAATGTCTGGCTATCCGTAACCCGCCGGAATTAGGCTGTAATTACAGCAACAACACTGATGACTAGCCGCTAATAAGCCTCGGGCGCCCGAGTGCTACATGTCAGTCAGCGCGCGGCCTAGGTTACACGCAAGGGTCGTTTATAATTATAATTATGTCCCGTTATTTTTTTACGGGTTTATGGCTAGTCGAAATATTTTTCCTTTTAAAAAATAATTTTTACGAGTTAACAAAAATTTTGATTTTTTACCGGTCCCCCTAATATTTCTGTCACACGTGTCAATTTAATTATTATCTGTATAAAATTAGGTAGGTAGGTAAGCGGGATTCTCGTGTGGTAGAGTGGCTAATTATTTATATTCAAGTCAGCTCTAATCATTTGCGTATAAATAAACTAAATAATCTTAAACGATTAACAAAATTTTTAGCGTAAGCTTAAACCCGCGGAGCGCTCTGATATAATTAGTGAATATAACGGCAAGATGTTGGTAATTGATTATCAGGAACCTACCTAAATAGTCGACCAGTTAGTTAACTTTATGCCCTTAGTTCTCTTCTGGCATTATTACCAAGGTTGATCAAATAGTTGATAGTAAAGGTCAAGTCTATTACGTAAATAGCTTCGAGAATAAACAACGATTCATATAAACACAATATTTGTGGGCTGCGTTTAAACGTCCGGATAAATCTTTATTTTGCAGTTTTAAAAAATTCTCTCGATCCAAATGTTGTTTCAAGAAAAAATGTGTAGGTTAATTACGTATCTTAGTCATCACAATATTTATGAGATAAGACTACGGATGTCTCTAGGATAGTCCCTCCAAATAAACGAAAGGTTATCAGATTTCGAACTCATATAGAACATTAAAAAAATTGGTAATTTGTGGATGTTCTTACGATGGACTGGTGAACGTTGCATTATGTAGAATGATCACTCAAACCAGCTCATACAGGTCGCAAGCCCCGGGCCATCCTATAAAAAGACTTCCATATATGTTTCTCATATAAATTGTTTCGTCTCTATGAGATTTCTATAATTTATTTGGGGCTCGTAAATTGAAAATACATATACATAACTAGTTTATTTTAATAGCTATATTTAAATAACAGCATTTATGAAAAGTGCATAACCCTGCATATGCATTACAGGCGTAATTTGCATATTGTCCATGGCACAGTAATCGCATAGTGGGTAATTAATTCATTTCAAGCCGCGCATTCCACAAAAAAACATGTACGTGTTTACTAAGTAGGTACCATATTGGTTTTATGTTATGCGGTGTGATTTCTCAAATTAAAGATTAATTCATCAAGCGAATTAGATATGTCATATAGAAAGACACAAATAACAAATTTATCTTTAAAAATGTGTATAACTGTATAAAAATATATAACTGCTACGGGACTTGGACCCAGACTATCCCAAGTAAGCTACTCAATGTCATTAATTTATTGGATACATTTAATATATCATGATGTGTATTTCTCGGAACGAGGAATCAGAAAAAGTTGAAGTTCATTAATTTTTGGGATAATCTTCATAAAGTAACATGACGTGATTGATATATACACGCTGCAAAATATTGAAAACACATTAGGTGAATGTTTAATCTGTTTGGGAGAATTTGGGCAATACCAGAGGTTTTAGCAATTATTTATCGTTATTTTTGCTTGCATAGTAAAAATGTGTATTGTTTTAATTTTTATTATTAATATATATTTTTAATATTGTATTTGTTTATAACTTTTAAAATTAAACTGGATAAAAGTCACTCACTTTTGCTCACATATTTATAATACGTCGAGGTTAAGGTTATGTTAGGTTAGGTTCAAAAATGGTGACAAATATTTGTGGAACAGTCCTTTAAGGGGTAAAAAAACTGGTATTGCCTACTTTGTACTAAATTGATATCGCACAAATATATTTAGTTCTTTCAGCACGTACTCGTTTTTGTCACACGTACCTACCCGCGTTTTTTTATTTGAAATTCATTTTGTGCCTAAACCAAAGAGTTGCACACTTCTAATATTGATTATACTTTATCTAAAGTAGACTCTCCTGCCTCTACGCACCTATCCTCAGCGGGTCTATTCATAAAATTAATTATTTCACATAAAGAATGCACGTCATGTTTTATAATCATAATGGACACGAGATCGATGTATAATTTGCGTCATTAGAGGCTGGAAATAATAATGCATATGGAACGAATGCTTGATTCCGTATATAGACCCATTATTTTAAAATGTGCCTACTCGTCAATTAATAGCCGCGCATTTCTTTTAAAATGATTAGCTATGAGTGTTACGTTATCAAAATGCAAAAGTTTTTTTTACTGTTAATTTAATTGGCAAACTTCGAAATGTTTTCAGCGCGATATAATATTTACAATTATTATTAATAAATATATCTGTATTATAGTTAAATAAAAAAAACAATTTAAATGCTCTTGTGAGTTTATGACTCTTAACCAAAATTTACACAATAGATATTTTGTAAGCTTTATTCTAAATTGAGAAATTTTTTGTTCATTAAAGATCTTCATTGCCCTGTACATTGAAGATTTTTGGGATCTGGCCTTCTTCTTGAATGGTTTTCTCATTCTATATCTTCATTTTGTATCATGTTCGTGCTCACGTATGATCTTCTTATTACTATTTTTTAATACCTGTCGTCTTAAAAATAGTCCTTGTAAGAACAACAAACTATAGAAAAAAATCGTACAGAACATAAGTTAAATTACAAACACACTCAATTAGAATTATTGTGAAATCGTCCATCAAAGTATATATAGTCCATCACATCACTTGTATGGTTATTTGTTAAACAAATAGTTTCATTATATGTCCAGTTAATTTATAGGAGATATGCTTTCCGAAGGGAAAAATTTGTCTACTCAAAAGAAAAATCATAATGTAGGATTAATAATTATCTACTGTAAACGCTGATAAGAAAAAAAAAGTTTTTTTTTACATAAGTGGTTATTTTTACATTAAGACCTAAAGATTACATTTTCTTTTAAAAAGCTTAATTATATAATTGCATGCTAGGCCGTGCGTACCTACTGTTTAAAATCATGACGGATAAACACTGCCTGAGAATAGTTTTACTTTTACCGCGTGAGAGAAATCTGGAGCCTCGATGATTTCAATATAATCTTAACGTCATTATAAACTTATCGACGATCGTGAGAAGACATTAACTGATGGTGATGTGAGCATTTTTTTAATACCTAATGCGAGCAGTGTCGTCTGTGAACCTGAGGACCACAAGTTGATTGGGGCCTTGCTAGCAATTTGTCTATAAAATCAAATAAAAAGACTTCATATATATGAGACTGCAATGCATGTAGACCGTTTTTGGACAAATTAATATGTAGGGTTATTTGGAAAACATTAATAACCTCGCAGGACTATATTCCTGCCTTGATTATGAGTCGAAAATGTTCAAGTTATTATGATGAATAGTTACGGAGATATGCAACATAAAAATTTGCATATTTCCGACTTTTTTTTGTAAAACGTTGGAATATCATTACAGTAACTTATATTGAATATAAAAAAAAATATTCCCTTTAATACAAGTCAAAAAATATAATAAAAAAACTATGAATTCCAATTGGAATTTTTTCAGGGTTTTTATCATTTTATTTAACTTTTATTGAAACTAATGAATTTTTCATAATCGATATAAGTTACTGTAATGATAGTCCAACGTTTTACAAAAAAGAAGTCAGAAATATTGAAAAAAAATGCAAACTTTGATGTCGCATATCTCCATAACTATTGATATTAGGTCATGATACCTTGAACATTTTTGACTCATAATCAAGGCAGGAATATAGTCCTGCGAGGTTATTAATGTTTTCCAAATAACCCTGTATAAATTGGAGATCTTTTCAACGAATCCTTAAAAGAAAATTAGCGAAATAAACAATATAATACAGTTATATTGACACGAGACTGTAGAAACAGAAAAAAATTACACGTAATCGAGAATTTACCAGTAGTGGATGTTTTACTGTAGATTGTAAAGTACTGGTAGGACCTGAAATACACGGGAATATACCGGAAAATTCTGGAAAATCGAGAGTATCGCGTCTCGCGAAATCAGTTTTGCTTTGACGTTTAGTAGAAACCAGAGACAAAAGCGATAAGTGAACGGCGGTTCAATGCGCGTTACATTGACTAGTGAAATAATTTACGAGAGTATCTCGTTCGTTCGAGAAGTTCGTGCGTTCGAGAAGAAGTGAGTATATTCCAAAAGTCCTCAATGGTGACAATTAGTCTGAATTACATAATACTCCTCCAGTTTAGTACGTGATCAGTGATTTTTTTGTGTTAAACAAAATTATAATTAATTTTAAGGGTCTCTCATCACCGCGATCCTGCAACAATATTTATTAGCACAATAATGACACAGTAGACTCGATTATACGGGACTTTAAATCAGGATGGTAAGAAAATCTTAATTGTTTTCATAACATTTCGAAATTTATAAGATGTAACTCAAACTGACGAAGCTTCGAACACATGAACCGGCAACTTTTTGCATATTATTATGCGCACTACGATTCATTATTTACTTGTTAAAAGTGATTTTTTTCAATTGTTTTATATCCTCAATTTTGTAATGTACAATTTTTTGGCGAAGGTTATACGGGTGAATTTTTTTCCCTGCTGTCCCGGATAGTTGGGGGTCTGCTGAATTTTAATTGACCACAAATAAAATTATCGCATCATTTTTGTATTAATGAATAGTTCATATTTTAAGAATTAGATTCGTTATTTAATCTCATCAAAAGTATTTTAAATCGCTTTTAAAATAAGGGCAAATCCGTGTGCGTACAAGTCGTAATAACAATCCGCTGCAGCAATCAGTTATCACTAATAACCTAAGCCTGTTTGGAATCACTGTGAGATTTTTTAATAAACATTGTAATCTATGGTCAATTACTCGAGAAAATCGCTTAATGCTGGATGGTGGAAATACACGAATCACGTTCCCCGGAGCTTTCTTGGCGCTGGGCGGCATCACAGACGGCTGGACCAGTTTCCAGAGTATATGGCTCCATACCCAAGAGTGTCCATCCAGCCACTTCCAGGAACAATTACCTCTCTGACCACGTACTCGCGTTATAGCGTAGCCTGTAACTCGCGTAACTGCTAACTGCTTAAGTAACAGCTGGATCCAACTTATACTTACAGAAATGCATCGCAAAACTAATCGATGGAACGGTATCAAACATCGAGACATATCTTTTATCATTCCCTTCGATGTAGCTTTTTTATCGAAGTTAGTATTTCATGTTGTGTGGTCATCAATTTGTCAGTTTTGATCTCAGTAAATCGGTGATTCTTTAACTTGAGAGGTTCAGCATAATTTTATACAAAATAATATAATATTAAAATAAAAATATTTTTTTTTAAAAATTACTTAAAAGGATTTTCTCATTTTATACTTTCTATTTTCTATAAATCACACTACTAAGAGCGGCCACAGTATGTGCGTAGACATAAGTAAAATCAAAAGAGTAGGGTGAATATCAGCAATTTGTGGTATGTGTCAAATGTATAAAAATAGAGTTTTACATTGTGATGAGAATGTACGGCTTATTAAATGCAAGCGAGCGTTGAGAAAAAGTGCTTCACCCTTTTGATTTTATTGATACACGCATTTACTGTGATCGCTCTTGGTAGAACAACATTTTTTCAGCTTTTTAATATAAAATTATTTTCTACTTTATAGTCTTCGTCACAATAAATCTTGTAATCAATTCGATTTGCGTCGAAGACATGTTTCTTTTCCGAATTCTATTAATTCAAACGTCACCTTCATAATAATACAAATTGGCAGATGTCAACAGTATCTACAACGTACGTATAAAATAACGCATCGGTATTAAAAAAAGAATTTTGTAAAATTAATAAATGATTCTTATATTGTTTCTGGAATACGTCTCCCTACCAAATATAAGGGCGATTTTTTTTTACCAGAAATTTGGTCAAATATTAATTTAAATATTTTTGGCTAAATAAAAGTATTTAATAAAACAGCTTTAAATATTTTTGGTTTATCTAGATTCTAAAAACAATTAAATATTTACAAATAACATTTTTAAATTTTCACTTGAATGAATGCTCGCAGATTTTGGGTTTCGTCTGAGACCTGTTTAAATTTTCAAAATAAAACATGAAAATTTTAATTCAATTATTTTATTCAGTGTTGCTCAACTTATTTATGTGAACAAGACTTTCTCAGCACTAAATCAATCGACATTTTACTTAATAATATCCGTAGCTTCCGGAAGTCGAAATACGAACGCATGTCTAATTAAAGTCATAATTCATAATGCATTTTCGATAACTCTCATATTTAACAAATGGTCTCTTTGACCGATACAGCACTATGCAGAAGAGCCTTCAAGGAATATAAAGCTACGAAGGCTTGCTACAACAATGGCTGCAGAACACAACTGAGGTTGCCGTCGCGATCCAATACGATATTTACCTTCTTCATTGAAGTGGTCTGCTGCAGGGTGCAGGGTCCCGAGAGCGTCCAGCATCCCTCAGATTCATTATTGAGATCAGCTCCAGTTGATAGAATGTTATTATTATTTTTATCCAACTTTCGTATACAGATTTTTTTTAGAAAATGTCAACGAAAATTATGACACGGCACATCCATGGTGCCGGTATCGGAATTAACTTAATATTATTTAAGCACAACAAATACTAAATTTATTTAGGTAGGTAGGCACCTTTACAAAATTATAAAAAAAAATCATAAATCATCCCGTTATGAATCCGCCAGTCAATCGTATAATTAGTAGATATGTATAATCATCATCATCACCAGTTGTTTTCTATCCAATGTAGAATGAAAGCCTCCCCACGTGTCTCCCACCTTTCTCTTGTTGTTATTCGCTACCACTATTTTTTGTATTTCGTCAGTCCAGCGGGTTTTCTTCTTGCAGGTAGGGTTTTTGATTCCTTCGGGTAGGACATGACCACTGTAAGAATGCGGCTGACATTTCGGCCACGCGCACCTACCCAAAACGATTCGTCAAATTCTGAGGCATCAGCTGATATTGGATTAGGTCACGACTTTTCTCCAAATGCGGTTGTTCGCAGATTAGTCCAACCGCATTTTTACGTTTCTTTTCCTATCTCTTCGTGTGATGCCCAGTGCACATATATCCATGCCTTTTTGCGTTACTTATGGTTTTTGGACCACATATTTTTTATTGAGACCATACATAAGCTGAGACTAGCTAAGACTGAACGTTTCTATATTTAAACTGCTAAGAAACTGTTAAAAAGCTAAGACTGGACATTTATCGTTTTAGTGAGAATGGTAGATAATATACATAAAAATGTGAAAAATAAATATTGAGATATTTTGTGTAACTTAACATTATTTTATAGGCTAGAAAAAAATTATTGATAAATTTTTATTTCTCATTTCAGCAAGTTTACCGTACTTTTATGTTTTTCATTCTCACATCCACTCCTTCATCTAGAAACTTATTTACAATACATATTATTACATACACCAGGATGACGCATGTGTTGCATGTTTTAGGTACGACTATTTAAATGTGTATAAATTTTAAAGTCATTAATATTAATAAAATTTATATGCAAGCGTCGATTGAAGCGTATTTTTAATAAACAATAAATCGAGTGCCGCGCTAACGCTCGGCGATTTATTTCTAACTGGAAAATGTATTGAATACTAAAAGGAACGCCTTTTTCGACATATAAATTTATGATCAACCGGTATTATTTCCTCGGAGGTGTTAGTTTCACGCTGTACTCGCGGCGAGCTCGATTAATCCGGCCGGCCTGGTCGCGTGTGCACCCATTCACTTTCCAGAGAAATTAATATCAATCAAGCGACGAGCGGCGCGGCAGCGGCAGCTTCCTGGAAAACTGCCGAGAGAGGTTTATCTCATCATTTTCTCCGATACCTGGATACGACCAGTGTGCGCATAATTAGCTTTAATGCGAAGAGCTCTAATCATCTTTAATCGGTCGCATCCTGTCTATAAATGACTTATTTCATATAAGGGCTGTCTAAAATGTAATTATTAACGAACCCCCGATAGCCAAACAGCATACGTGTCAGTCTGATCCGCTATGAACCTCAAAATTATCCTAAGGACTGATCTGTATCTCTATTAAACATAGGAAATATGTTAATGAATCGGACCATTTTAGTTTGCAAAAGGCAAAGGAGATTGGAGTTTTTTGGGCACGGCTAAAAGGAAATAGATTATATTTATACTTGAAAAAAAAAACTTGAACTATTCAGGCTTTGGAAAAAGCCTATCCAACTTAAGACGATTTATATCAGAAACCATTGTTTAAGTTTCCAAATAGATTTTTATAACATAAATCACTATTCTCTAACAGCGGTGTACAGTAGACTTGAATCCGATGATTAATCAAGGGCTTTTAAATATAAATATCTACATCGTGCCATATTCTTTTTGGATAAGTTGACACTGATGTGTGTAATTTCCGCGTTGGTCTACACTTTTTCCCGATCTGCAATTTGTTACGGTCACCGGTTTAAAGGCTCGTGATATTACACTTCTGAAAAATATGTATAATTTAGTCGTTAGAATAATAAGGTCGCCGGTTGTTTGTTACTACACCTAGCGGGCGGCTGTAGTGGCCACTTCGCTGGCGATAGTGTAATATTTTAGACCCTGCGGACAGCTTTACTAGGTCGTTTTTGCAACCGATTTTAAAACCAGAACGGAGATGCTAAATGCTTCTAAAATACGCAATCATCACAATTTGTGAAATTGACACTTCCAGATAATTATGTTCAAATACGTCGCCCTGTATTCTTATTCTAAAGAAGTGGCGCTTTTGCCTTTAATCCCCTCTCTGAAGTATTTATTTTCTTCCATTCATATCTAATATATCATCTATCGCGCTCTTCTTCCGTTATGTGTAGCACTCGCCGTAAGACGTCGATCTTCTGTTATATTTGACACTCTTCCCCTGGATTTCCTACGTCCACGCTGTCATTCCGTCATATTTTGAAGTCTGTGACTTGCATTCACATTGGAATAATACATTTTTCCTAAAAATATTAATACAGTTTCATTAAAACATTAATGTATAAAGCGATAACGTCAAATTTTTCGGTAAAAAATTTGACATTTAGTGTATACACTTTGAAGTGGGGAGATGCGCAGATTATTTATAAATTAAATTAATGAATATTTAATGTGCAAAAATATTCTATGCATTATTTTATGACTCGGATGATAGACAAATAAAATAAAAAATGTGTCTAATATTTTTACATATTAAATATTATCTAAGAATTTTAAAAAATCTGAGCATCTCAATACTTCCTACAATTTCACTATTTTGTTGTTGTTGGAGTGTGCGCACTACATGAAACATCATTTTGAAACCATTTTAATATACTGAAAAAAAAGAAAAGTATTATTATTCATGTAATTTCCCATAATTTCACCAAATATTTTTTGTGTATAAACTCGCTAAAATGTTTTATGTTTATAAGTTGATAAACCCATAATCAGCTGGTTTGGATAGTAAAAATATTGAGCTCTTAAAATCATGTGTTGATTTTTTAATTTTTAAAAACAATAAATGAGATCAGTTTACAAAAAAATTGAATATCTGAAATATTAAGCTTTATATTTAAAATAGTTTTTTGTACATATTCGGTTTGTGATAGCTTTATAATTTTATTTATCATTTTAATATTATTCAATATGTTCCATTTATTATCGTATCAAAAAACATACGATTAACCAATTTCATTGGTGAAAAGAGAGCACTTCGCCTTGTGTTATGGTAACCTGTTTTGTCGCAGCCCACGTCCTTGCCTGGTAGCTTTTAACTGATGGAGATTCCGCCCCTGTAGTTTTTCTTATTAAAAGTAAAAAAAATATCCTTGTTCAAACGAGTCTGCCTTCCGCGGCGACCGCGAGCAGCCATCGGTACTGATTAGTAAGCCCCGGCTCGCCCTCGCAGCGGGGAGTTTTCGTTTAGCGCACTAATTAAAGTTTCATTAACATGAGACAAACGGCGACGTAGCGAGCTCCCACGAAAGCATCGAATAAGCGTGAAGAAAAGCTATATTTACTTACATTACTGCTCCAGTGCACCATTGTCACCGAGGCGATGGCGCATTGCTGTGAGATCTCTCTAGACAAATTGCCCAGTTATAAAAACTATTAGAATGTGCCATGGGGATGTCGGTTCAATTGAAGCTATTTGCCCTCTCAATAAAAAAAAAAATTATTTCAATTTTTTTTAAATAGAGATGCGAACACGGAATGCATGTCACATCAATATTCTGACTATAAAAAAATCAAATAAACGAAAAAATATTTTAACTGCTACCGGGACTCATTTTCAACCTTATATCGTAGTCTCTTTTTAATTGATTAACATTTTTGTTCCATTTTTAAAGCAATCCACTTTTTGTAATGCAATAGTGGCGAAATTGGATAACGCGTCATTCCCGGATAGAATGGAGTGCCATTGGTTCGAATCCTGTTAGCAGTTAAAATACTTTTTCATTAATTTGATTTTTCTGTATGTCTCTTCTAATTGATTAATAATTCTTACTATTCTCAAAATAAGATTGTGTAATAAATAGGTATATGCTTGTGCTATGAAAATAAGACTAACTTGCTGGTGTCCTGGAATGGGGTTCGAACCACCAACCATCACTAGGCGAGCGTCATGATCATTACACCAACAAGCTACTCTTCGTAGCTTGTTGGTGTAGTGGCGTGGCGCTATTCGTAAATACTTAATCCCTTTGTCCGATTTAATACCAATTCTCATATCTCATCATTAATGTCTCCTTTGAATTAGACTAACCAACCAACTAGCCATCACGTCGTTTTGCGGATGTTACACAGAGTTACGGGGACATACAGATAGACAGACAGACAGACAGACGGACGGACAAACGAACATACAAAGAAATTATAATATTTAGATTTTAAAACATACCTATATTATGATATTTATTTTGGTAAATACTTTTAAGTGTGCATAAGTAAGTCTTAAGTCTATACGTAATAATTGATCTATAAGCTATCTTTTACATAAAAAAGCGCGTCTCATAAATACTGTCGTATATTATAAATGTATGTACAAATAAATAAATAAATATGAAATAATTATGGCACCGGGGTGAGAGTGGGCTGCCCTTTAATCCATCTTTGAAGCACCTCCTAAGCTGACCACGTTGAAATAATATTTATTGCTAACGAAAACGCTTACGTCATCTACAACGCTCTGACCTCGGAACTAACTTGTCTGCTACCGCTCCGCCTCACTTTACCACTTCAGTCACGAACATTGGTTTACTAGAGTGAATACAAAGTGTGAGAATATAACAATTCATCGCTTATAACTTCGGTTGAATTGTAAGTAAATACCATTTTTTTGGTATTTACTTACAATTCAATTAGACCAATTTATAAAAGGCAAATTACAAAAATTCAGCCGTCTTCATATGCTTTCATATGTCTTCATATATTTCATACATTTTACCAGAAGGTTATAAACCTCATTGCATCTTGCATACAGGGCACACTGCACAAGATGAGTTTCTTTCTAAACAAAAGTAATGCAATTTTTGGGACAATGCATTCTTCTTCTATTCCATATCGAATCCGTGCCTTACATTCACTCTCTTGATAGTGTTTTTATTTTATTTCTAGATTTTCCCCAACTGCTAAATATAATTATGTAGTTAATTACTATCCGTACACCCTTGAGAAATCCCGAAACACAATAATTGCAGGATTTTGAAGCTAAAAATGCGTGAATAGAAAACCATTTTCGTAATATAAATGAATAAAAAAGACATCTTACGAGCCATTCAGTCATAAAAGGCCCACAAAGTGCAGCAATTTTCTTCATTTTTAAAACATTGAAGGTTTGGTAATTTATTAATCAATTATATAATTTAGTTAGCGTTATTTTAATAAGATATCCGTATTTAAAATATATTTAACCTGATGAACAATTTTAAAATGAGATATTTCCGTACAAAAATGTGATAAAAAACGCAAGAGAAGATATGAGAAAAAATGATGAAATTTGCTCAAACGATCGCCTTTGAAAAAAATAAAAAAAAACAACATCTATTGTAAGAAATACGTTTTGTTTATTATGGGATTTAATTATGCAAGAAAAAATATCTTTCAACTACATTATTAATATGTATTAAATATGGGTGAGGGAGGATATTCTTCCGCTATAACTCAATCCCCTTTCCTAGTGAACGGGTTTAGTTCATCTCCGTAAATTTGTATACTCTGTACTCCAATATAATGTACGTATTACTTTTCTTTCAAGTTTGCTTACAAAGTTTAATTTCGACTTTGTTAACGAAGGTAAGCATTAGCTTATTTAGAGTTGCATTAAAAGTGCCCAAACAGGCTTTATTGACAAGAAAAACATACACTTAATACTCAAAACACAACATAATTGAGATGCACGCAATAAATATTCGTGATTGGGTATTGTTCTCTTCCCTGGGTTGAACCTGTTTATTCCAGCAGACGGCAGATCGCTGAAGTTCGGTCCGGGAAATGGGCTTCCTCCTCCCAAAAGGAAATACGACTCGGCCGTGATTTATGAATACCATTACTCAGAATGTGTTCCGCTATTGTTCCAGAATGGCTGCACCGCGCTGCAGAGGGCGGCTGCCGACGGCCACTCGGAGGCCGTGGACCTGCTGCTGCAGCACGGAGCCGACCCCAATCGTCAGGATAACTTGGTAAATAAATATACGATTTTGAAGCTTCGGCGATTTTTAAGGAGTGCGAGGTTAAACTCAACATGCTCCTTCTGGACAATTTCTTGTGTCAAGATATGTTATAGATGTCGCGCAGAGACGAAGCTGTTTTATATGGAAAAATATGTGTAGAAGTCAGTTCAGGTGTTTATAGGGCTCGCGGCCTGCATTTGGCTGGCTTAAATGATCACTTTACACAATGCAACGCCGACCGTTTCTACCCATGATCAACCGCAATATGTATCAAGTTAGGAAAGTTATATACATGGTATTTATGTACCTCGCTTCTCTTTGCTCAATACAAACTACGCTATCGCCATCTATGGTTGAAATTTTTCATTCATGAAAATTCATTCCCACGAAAAATTATGTTGTAGTCGCTACTGCGCTGGTAGTGCGACTTACATATTTTGACCAGAGTATAAATGAATATTCTTCTACATACAGGTGTTTCGTAGCAAGTAGAAAAAACTGGAAGGAAGGAATGTTCTTCATTCAATTTTGGATAGAAAATATTCTTTTCATTTTGGACTTGGAAATGTCAATAGATTTGTAGATAAGCGACATCAAAGTTTTTTTAAAAATATTTCTGATCAATCTTTTGTAAAACGTTAGACTATCGTGAAAGTAGTCTCTATGTCAAATATTTAAAAAATCATTAACTTAATGATTTTTTCTACTACTACTAAAAAAAGTTAAATAAAATTATTAAAATCTTGCAGAAATTTGAAAAATATTTTTTGTAAGGGTATGGAATTTTTAATATCCTATATAAATTAGTGAAAGTCCAACATTTCACGAAATATCAATTCCTTTTTTGATCCTATCAAAATTCTTTACGCCATGTAGAAAATTTTTCATTCCTTATCTACTTCACACACGTATCAATCTGTAATATATAATATATTTATTTGAATATTTATATATACGACTATAATTAATATAGGTACACTCAATGGTGTGACATGACACGGCAATATTTTAACATTATGTTAAATATATTATGTACAATACACAGGGTTATTTGAAAAACATTAATAACCTTGCAGGACTATATATCTGCATTAATTATGAGTCGAAAATGTTCAAGCAACCATGACCTATTATGAATAGTTATGGAGATAAGCGACATCTAAGTTTGTATTTTTTTCCAATATTTCTGACTTATTTTTTGTAAAACGTTGGACTATCATTACAGTAACTTATATCGAATATGAAAAATTCATTCCCTTTTATGCAAGTTAAATAAAATTATAAAAATCTTCCAATTCCAATTGGAATTTCCGCAGGGTTTTTATCATTTTATTTAACTTGTATTGAAACGAATGAGTTTTTCGTAACCGATATAAGTTACTGTAATGATAGTTCAACGTTTTGTAAAAAATAAGTCAGAACTATTGAAAAAAAATGCAAACTTTGATATTGCATATAACTCCATAACTATTGATATTAGGTCATGCCTGCTTGAACATTTTCATTTTATTAATGTTTTCCAAATAACCCTGTATACAGTTTACAGCCCAAGCGCATGCAGTGAGTATATTGATGTATAACTTTTACGTAAACATATATTTAAAAAAAATCAAAATTAAATATTTATCTGGCAGAAGATTATGAAACATTAATAATATGATAGGAATATTATGATATATATTACATTATAAAGATGTGCTATTAAAAGCTCTACACCCTACCGTCCTGAATCCATAATTTTATTTTTTTAATTTTTAATTTAAAGACTATCGACAGGTCAAAATGACCCTAATGGATAATCATTTAGGACATTATACCTATTTGTTTAATTTTATATAATTCACAACTCCTTTATCTGATTATGTTACCGTTAAAACCTTCAAACAACTGTCTATACCTACTATGTATATTGTCAATTCCTAATGTAATATTTTGCTATAGTATAATACTACTCTATAGTATAAACTTTTGTTTTCTTGTATTTAGTATAATGTTAGAGGTACTTTTTGTACCGTATATTGAAATAAATAATAGTAAATATGATAACGTCAAAAGTCATGCTTCAATGTAAATACTCACTGCATGCCGCCGATACAGTCTATAGATAAATACAAGTACGTCAATTGAAAAAAAAATAGAAATTCCTACACACAAATTACGTATAATAAAAATATTTCTAATTGAATTATTTCACTACTCACAACTTGAATTTCGTTGATGTTCGTGTGAATTAACTGGTGAGTATTTCAGAAAATCATATCGAATATCATATTTACAATAGCTTCAGTGATATCTTCAACGTGTCGATAGAAAAAAATACATATCCAGTTTTATGTTTAAACCATTAAAAATATAATAAATAGGACTCGATTTGTAAGACCCTGCCTTCCAGACTAAAATCGCCGGCCATGGGTTGCTAATTGTAGGAATAAGATTTATACACGACCGCGAGTTAACACAATGGAATCAGATTAGGTTTCACGGCTGTTCAGCGTTTTTTAGCAGATGATTACGTAATTTACTTTAAGGGTTGTAACTTAATTAAAGTGAAATATTTTCTACGAGATAGTATTTAATCGTAGAATACGGAGAACTAACCTAACTAACTAACTAAAGGTTCAGGGCTAGAAATGGAAAATTGAACGATCCATAATTTCTAAAATTTTGTACTTATTTTTGTTCAAAATGTGAATACTTACTACAATTATGTAACATACAAAAGCGAATTCATGGTTTGTTAGAAAGTTTTTGGCATTGAAACATAACGCATGCCATACGTGTTGGTGAGTTTGAATTCAGCCGCCCTTAACATAGGGAATAGACGCTGTTTGTGGCCGCCCACTCTGGGTCAGACGCTACGTGCCTGTTGGTCCGCGAGAGGTATTTTATTTCCCTCCTACCCTGCATATCTGCCAAGTGTTCGCCTATCCGCCACCTGGGGACGTGTCCTACAGCGGTTACAGGTTCCGCCAAGGAAGATATGATTAGAAGTGGCCTACATCCAGCAGTGGAGAGATGGCTGAGAAAGAAGAAGAAGAAGTAAAATCGATCAATATTTCTGAATTAATCCATTGCGTTGGCCTGACAGATTTTTTGCCGTTCAAAGATTGATTTATGACTCGAATGGTAACTAAACTACTACAGTAGAGCCAAAACAGGACGCGTTCGTTTCGCAGCTATTGGAATAAAAAGTGATGTATGGTTTGTATTGTGTGTATATAGGTGTGTTCAATTTTATTTACATGGCAATCTATATTTCAATACAACAGGCTATGAAGGAACATAAGAGGTGAGAGTTTGTTGTAAAGTCGGCAGGTCATTATTGTTGCAAAGCTGTTGTTTAAAGCATAGATTTTTATGGAAACGGATCGTTTTATTGGTGGAGAACGCAAAAATCTATGATTTAAACGAATTTTTACTTTAATCCAACTTGAAGCAACCGGCCTTAACACTAGTCTACATCAGTATTTCCCAAACTATGGGTCGCGAGCGATATTAGGTGGGTCGCAGTCGCTACTTGGCAGACATTTTTCCTCAAAGTTAAACGAACTCAATTTATACATGCAAGGATCAGACGGGTCCGACATTTTTACAGTTAATGATAAAATTCAAGCATGAAAAAGCTTATGTTGTGGTAGAAATGTGTCGAGGAAGGCAAGTATGATTGTTTTGAAACTTTTATTATAGAAAACGAAGTGCAACCAGATATCAATGTAAAGTCTGCAATTTCCACTCATTTAACAGAGTTGAAATATAAATAACGCCCAATTCGAAGAAGAGATAAAAAGTTCGACAGGATGAACTGGATTTGTAATTCATTTTAAGACATGAACTGAAATGTTAACAAAAGTAAGTTAAAAGCTCCTGAAAGTCCTCCTCCCCTTCACTACCCCGTACGTATGTAAAGTGGGATTTTCTGCCATGGTTTCTATTAAGACTAAATACAGAAATGAATTTGGACGTATCGAAGTCACTGCGATTAAAAGTGGCTAAAATTGAAGTTGACGCTAATGCTGTTATGATAAGAAATAGGCAATAAATGCTTCCTTCCCATTAAAATATCATATATTCGTATTTTTCATGATTAAGAATTTCGATTATATTTGGACGTTTTACTTTTTTCTTAACTGAACAGTCCTTCGTATACTTACAAATGTAGTGGTAAAATGTGAGGCAGGAGGTGGGTTCCGAAAATATAAATTTTTATGGTGGGTCGCGATCCTGTCAACTTTGGGAACCCTAGATGATGATCATCTCGGAATCAATTTTTATCAAATATTATAAAAATAAAGGAAAACTGGATATATTATGCTGCATAACTTCCAGACAGTGCCCTAAAGGGATGAATCTTTCTCCAGCATATGTAACAATAAAAAGCTTTAGTACCTACTTACAGAACACAGTCTCGCGGTCCATAAAAAGTTTTGCCGGTAGCCAGTTGCAGTTAGCCAGGCCGCCCGCGCCCCTATCATTCGCGTAATTGCAGGCTACGTCGCGTGGTGTGTATTAAGGGAATTATTTATTGTTTCGATTCCCATGCCTCGGGGCAAGAGTTTGTTTTAAGGCTCGTAAATAACTCATCGCGCCGGCCATCGCACACATACTACTTACCCCGCCTCGTAGGGAGAACAACAGAATTACGTGTCAACAGGGACGAACCAGCGAGGGCAGCCCGATGCGCCTCTGACCTAGGTCGAGCGATTTTTTTTCAAAATACTTAGGCTCAATGGAATACAAAATAATACTTGGTAATACAAAAATCTATTCACAAATTGTTAATTTTTCAAGACGGAAAGTAAGTTTTTTCAAGATTGAAAATTGAATTTTAGCAAACTAAAATTGACAAGTAAACCAATTTTTAACGTGTCATGGCATTTATTAATTTAAAATATGTTTCATTTTAACTTTGTAATACAAACACAATATGAGTTATTAATTACTACTATAGTTTCGAGAGGAGCAGTTCCTCTCATCATCAGATATATGTAGATAATAACTATTTTGTTATTTTACTATTTTAATTAGACTCTAAATACTTACTTGTGCATTTTTTTTATAATTTTCAACACGCATATTTTAGATTATTTTACTTTCTTTTACAGTTCTTGGATTTTTTCTTAGCATTACGGTTAGACCCGTTTATTGAGAATAAATCTGCATATTTACTTTATTCAAAAAATATTTTTTTGTAGATCCTTTTTATGTTGTTCAGTCATCCATAAATTCTGTGTACGACATATTCGTGGAAAATTCTTCTGTGTTTAGGTACCGTAAAACTTTCAATTCTAAGTTTACTGTAAATAATACTTCGCTACTAAGGTTTTTAACATGAAATATGTCTTACTGGAAGCTCCTCTAGAAGTTGAGATAGTTAATTTGAAATAGCGTTAAAAATGTAGGCCCATTCTGTGTATATATAAGAACCTAGTGATGCGATGATATATTATACATATAATCATATTTTTTTAATTAAGGCAACAGTAATTTGTTTCGGCGTAATTGATGCTTTATTTGAATAACGACATTAAAAATATTTTTTGACATTATTCCAGATGTTTAAAAAAAGAGCGACATAAATTACTTTGATTAAAATCTAATGTTTCTAAAAGATAAGCCAGAAATACTGAATAAAAAATGCAAACTTTCATGCCGTTTATCTCCGTAACTGTAGATATTTCACCCGAAGCGTCAAGAATATTTTCTATTCAAAATTGATTAAAGAAGACTCCCCCGAATATTTTTCTGCTTATCAGCTAAGAGACATCCTGTCTATATACATAACTAATCCTGGGGCAGGTTCCTGAGTGTCCTATTTAACTTAACCTCTTACATAGCATTGGTGGATCTCTCTTATGGGTTTATATTTCATACGATACAATTTGAATTTATATTACTTTAATTGTTAAATCTTTCAACAAAAAATATTTAAATTTGTTTATATGCTAACAAATAAATTAACTTTCCCTAAAATACTTATCTCTAATTATTTTTATTTCTGTTAAACTAAAAAAAATATATAAAAAAATTATTATATTTTTTAACGGACTAAATTTAACCTTCGGGTAGCGGAAGATCGAAAAAAGGAACGGGGACCAGAGCGGGGTACAAAGTGACCCCAGTCAAATTTGCGTTTTGAAGAAGTATAATGGTTTGAAATGTTCTATAATACTTTTAATTACAATGCTTATACAATGCGAGCAAGATTCTACTATTTTATCATTTTGTTGTCATTTTATAGGAAACCGTCATATTTTGATGTTTCATCCCTCACAAGCGTCCTCGTATTCTCGATTGTCTATGAAAAACGTATTTTTCTACTTTTGACTGTCTAAGGCCCGGTTCTTTCAAGTTCGATCAAAGTAAGCGGTCGATAAAAGCATAGATGTATTACCAAATATGTCATTAATTTTTATTAAAATTCAATAAATAATTAAAATTATCCTTTATATATGTTTATTTATTATTGAGTGTGTATGTATTGTATATACTCTAAGGTATGTATATTGTATGAAAATGTTTAAAAAAAATTATTATTATATAATTTTACTTATGTTTTTTTAGCATGGCAACACCGCGCTTCACGAGGCGGCGTGGAAGGGGTACAGCAGATGCGCGCGCCTACTGTCTGCGCGTGCGCGGCCTCATACGCGCAATCGCGGTGGTTTCGCGCCATTACATCTAGCCTGCCAAAACGGTCACAATCAGACCTGTAGGGAAATTCTGCTCGCCGGCTGCGATCCCGACATACAAAATAATGTAATACAAATTTGTATTAAACTATTTTTGTTGCACTAATTAGTTAGCTTCTTTGAATGGAAATATCACTTAATTTACAATTACTTAAATAGAATTAAAGCTTGATTTTAGAGACGTAATTTTTACAAATAGTTAACTGTATAGAGCAAACTTGTTTTTTACTTGAAATTGTTCCTGTATCAAGGTGTTTATAATACCTGAGCCTTTTGCATTGGTTTATTTAAATTCTAGATTTATTGTTATGTAAGATAATGTAGCTGGAATCAAGTATCGTGAAAAATAAAAGATAACATGATATATTTTATATATGAACTGCATGCATATGTAGGGATCTGTCAGCCACGTGGCTACCATTTAAAACTGAAAATAACAGATAGCAGTAATGATTTATTTAAATACGCCAGTATCCAGTATTGTGGCCCCGTCCGGTATTTAGATCTCTTCCCCTAACTATTTTGAAAAATGCAAGTAGGTACTTATTAAGTGTCATCAGTAGATAGACTATACACAAATTAACTATCATAAATTATTATCATTTCCACAATATGATTTATTATAAATATTATGAAAAGAAACTTGTTACCTTGTTAAATCAAAATTCAAGTGACCCAAAAAAACCATTTCGAATTATGCAGAACATCATTCATTCGAAATTCAAGGTGCAAAATAAAATTGCAATGTGATAGTCTACTTTGCCAAAAATTGAAAAATTCATGAAGCCATTAATTTTGTGAAAACTATCAGTATTTTTGCATATTTCAAGAAATCATTTCGAAAACGCAATATTTATTTTACTGATATATCGCCTGTTGTTTTCACTTGCGAAAAAATTCAATATTTTTTCAATTTTGTCAAATTTAAAAAACAAATTGAATTATTGTAACTAAAATTATTAAAAATTTTGAATTACTGGGTTTTTCGAATTATATGGGTTATGAAATTAATGGGACTTGTGGGTTTTAAAAATTTCAAATTATGGCAAATTTTGAATTATCACAGTTCGAATTTATGGGGGTTTTACTGTATATTGAAACATTGCCATTTTTTTTACTATTCGGTAGGCAAGTGCAAGCGCATCCACTCAACCACTATCAAGGTAGTCAATGATTCTTGTTAAGATATCACAATTAAGGTGGTCAATGATTCTGGATTATTTATCTCCTCAGGGACTTACGCAAATGTGATATTAATTATACATTTTATTTTTACAGTATGGAGATACGTCACTTCACACGTCAGCCAGATATGGACATGCCGGAGTTACGAGAATTCTCATCTCTGCTGAGTGCCACGTATCCGATCAGAATAAAAATGGTGACACCGCTCTTCATATAGCGGCTGCCATGGGTCGCAGAAAACTTACAAGAATTCTTCTCGAGGCAGGTTCTAACAAAATTCTTAAAAACAAACAGAATGAAACGCCTAAAGATATTGCATTACGTAAAGAACTACATGAAATAATTGATATTTTGAACGTGCCATCCTCTAAACCACGAAAGGATGCAAAAATGAAGGAAAGAGAAAAGCGAGATAAGAGCATCGAACGAAATATTGACATACTTGATGCCCCAGCTGGTAGAGACGTTACAATGAAAAGTAAAGAAAAAGATTCTCACGCCAGTCCAAGCAAGCAAAAAGAAAAAAGGAAACCTAAAAATGTTCATTTCGAGAGTAATGCAAAACATTGGTCCCCTTACGGTTGTCACTATTATCCTGACCCAAAAAACTTTCCAAAACCAAATTTAGATTCATTACCCAAAGAACCATTGAAAAAGGGTGAACAATATTATTTGGATTTAGCGGGAAATATTTGCAAAGGCCCAGTTGGCGTGGGGTACACATGTTATTGCGCACCTTTCTTTCGGCACATGGAAGATAAGCTGAATAGGGATAAACAAGAAATAAAACATCACATTGACAAAGCGCATGAAAAACTAGACCAGAAAGTAACTAATCTAGAATTAAGAACTCAGGGACAAATATCTGAATTAACTCGGTGTGTAGCGGCTGAGAGAGTGCTTTGTCGTGAAAGGCAAGAGCATTTGGAACAATGGTTAACAAGAGGAATCATGTTTAGGGCATCTGAAAGGGTGAGGAAAATTAATTTTAGTCCAAAGGGCTCCGTAGACTTACCACCTTTGAAAAGAACACAAAGTTTGGAAATGCTAGACACGACATCCAAAACCTGGAATATAATTAGGTGTTTCAATGACAAAGCTTTCCATACAAAGAATCAAATGGATGATTTTAGAAAGTCTTTGAGAAATACTTCTAAAAGTGCTGATATCTTAGATGGAAATACAAAACCAGATTTGAAGAAAAGCGGTGCCATAAAGAAAGAAAGCCATAAAAGTAAAGAAACTCTTATTTCATCTGGTCGTAGATCAGAAAATGATCACAGATCAGATACACGAGCAAGCATCAAATCCTCAGAAAAAAGCAGTACTCTTTCGAATTATAATTACGAAGCAAGTAAATTTGACAGAACTGGAAGTGGATCTTCCCATCACGTGACTGCAGAAATTCATGCAAAATCTAGCAAACCCGTGTTGCCACGCTCTCCGATGAAACAAGATATTTTTCACCAATCTGAAAGTGATGAAAAATACTCATCGCCGAATAAAAGAATACCCAGGTCAATTTTAACTCAGAACAATGTTACATTTGCTAATTCTGAAAATGCAAGTTTGCCTACCTATAATATAATGGAGCAAAATAAATTTGCAAGGATTTATCAAAAAGGCTCGGAAATTGTGAATGATAAAACTCAAGTTGATTATGGGGCACAATGCCTACCTTTGCAGAAAGAACAAACCAAAAATTGTTTTGAGGAAATTGAAAATGATGGTTATATTAGAATTCCAAAACATCCTGCACGATCTGATGATAATTTCAATGAACCGGCAGAACACTCGTGTAGTAATGACATAAAAAATTCTTCTACCAATGATATACACCTCCATAATCCATCGCAAGATTTTCAAATCCAAGATGCTCCGATTGTTGAAAATGGATCAAGAAAATCTGTTCATGAATTAGTCGCCAAAATACAAGAACAACAGTTAATTGATGAAATTCAACACATATCTAGGTCACCAATAAGAGATTTAAAGTCCCCTGTAAGAAATTTTGATGACTCGATAAGTAGGCCATTAACTCCAAACTATCTCAATAGTCCAACAACTCCGACCAAAACATCTGTTCATAATTGGCAGAATAATTCCATTCCATTAAGTGATAGTACCCATTTTAATACAATAGAACCGATAAGTTCACCAATAATTCAGCAAAGTCCCACAATACATGCCAAAACCGAGCAACATGGCAAATCACCAAAAAAGTTCAGTTTTCACAACCTGATTCCTTTTCCTTCAAGAAAAATGTTCAACTTTCAGCAAAAATCTGATGGTAACAAATCTGAAAGTAGTGATGAAGAAGATACACCCATTAGAACTGCCTTAGAACCAGGACTGATGAAAAATTCTAATTTATTGACAACTTTACCTTTACCTAATTATGAAAATATGATTTCCGGGCAAAATGCACAACCACAAATACCATTAAAAACATTAATGAATGGACACTGCATGAACAATGGCAGTCACATGGCTTTAAGGGGAAGTTTACTTCCGATTCCTAAAGATGCTTATTTTCACGAAATACCCAACAGACAAAGGCTGCACGATAACCACCCAAACCCTAACTCGAGACTTCCAATTCAATATCAAATATCGAATCATGTTCATCCACAACCTCATCATCATTTTAATAATTCTACCTCGTTAGCTCCTCCTTGTTTCAATAATGTGGGTCAAACCAATGTCAATACCGATAATTTTGCTTCAAATTATGGCCGAAGTAGAAATCCCGTATACAACTCAAATAACTTGCTTACTGAAATGATGCATGACCATATTAATCGTGAATTATCAAGAACACCCCACGCATATGCTAACCAAGACAGTCACAATTCCAAAATTGAGATGTCCAATGTGCCAATGGGAGACACCAATGTACATCAAGGATTTTTAAGACGATTCCCCGCTAATCCTACTGATCATAATTTTCGTGGTGAAGGAAGCCATTACCCTCCTCAGATGATAGCGAATGATGAAGCTATTCCTCTAGAAGGTCACATTTTACCAACTCACAGTCATGTTGATCAAGCCGCACATTTACCAAATCATTTGCACAATTTGGCCATCAATACGCATCTATCTGAATTGCAGAGTCAGTTGGATAGAGATTCACATAATGATTCAGGTTATAGTACTAAAGTTTATGGAAGCTCTCAAGGAGCTTCTCCGAGTTTGTCAGGTAATGTAGATTGTTCTGAAAACTTACCTAATCAGAAACTAGGTATGGCCATGAATAGAACCGTAAGAAGTAACTTATTAAACCCTCCTTCACATCCACATATTGGAGCATCGAGCCTTGTATAAATGTACAAAAATAATATTTTAAATGGAAGAGTACAATTATTTCATAGGAAAAAATAATTTAGCGATTCATCAATTCTCATTAGTTAAGAAAATATTTTTGTTAATTAGCAATAAGTTGGAAATCATAGTTTATAAAAGCTAAAAGATTTTATTAGTGATAAACAAAAGTGTTTAATTACATAATACTTTCGACCAATATTCCAAATTGGAGTTGTACACAAATCTATCACAAAATAATTTGAAGCTTGAAAAGCAAAATGACTGAACCACCAAGCATAAAAATTCTGGATTTTTAATGTGTAAGTTGAGTAAAGTATCTTAAGTACTATGTTTTGGATACAATTTTTAAATGCTTGCCCCTAAACTTTTTTTATCTGGTAGTTCTCTTCTTCTTTCAAGCTTCATTGTGCAGAGTGGTATGATAAATATTAAAATAATATTTTTTCAAAAATGCAAAAATGTATTGGAATAAGAATATAGTAAGCATTTCAAAATAAACATTTAGATTGATATAATTTATTTATTTAATTTATAATAAGTTTCATGGTAACAATTCTTTTGATATATGGTAAATAAATATGTAATTCATTATACACAAGACTTTAATATAGAATCCTCAAAATCCAATGTTGAAGAATCAAATGAACACAAAGAAGTGTGGAACAGTGGAGTGCCTTTTAAAACTTGTGAATTTGCACTGCCAATTCTGACCGCTATGTAATCTCCAGCTGATATTGGTCTGGCTAAGTTATTTGAACAAGTAGTTGGAATATCCATAGCGGGAATGATTACTTTGATATTTACATCATTCCGTCCGGCCACCGTGCCATCAGATCTTTTACTTTTTCCTTCAACTAAAATTATCTGAATTTCACCAATTTGAGCAACGTTTAACTCTTCAGCACATTTACGAAACATATCAACCATTCTTTTAACCCTTTCTTGTTTTACGTTGTCTGGTACATCATCTTGGTATCTACGGTGGGCTGTGGTTTTCTGTCAGACGGAAAGGTAAATTAAAAAATGCCCCACAGCGCAAACAAGCACATATATGATAAAAATGGCTTCGACAAAATCCTTGGAAAATATTTTAATAATTTGGGTATTTAAGTATTCACTTATGTATAACAGCAAAAACAGTGGAAAACGGTCCAATGGCTTTAACATATCTTTAGTAAAAGACCAGGATTAAATAATATAGTAAAATTTAAAAAAAGGACACTTTAAAAATATAGAGGTACCAACTGTGAAATCTATGTATACTGTGTCATGGGAAAAACTACAGGTATATCTAGCATATAGTGAATATATGAAAGAAACTGATTTAGAACATATGTATAGACAACTTTTAAAAAATTGATAATGTGTCTACAATGGAATTGGTAAATGTTACATTGTGTATACTTAAGCCAGCTCATACATGTCATAAGCCCTGTGCTACCCTATAAAGACTATATATGTTTCCCATATAAATAGCTTTGTCTCTGTGAGACTTCTATAATTTATATTAATTAAAAAAACAATGTTTGTAAAAAAACTTACTTCTCTCATACTATATGGAAATAGGTAGGCCACATTGTATTTAACTTTGGCTATAAGCGTTAGTGTCTCCTCAAATTCCTCATCTGTTTCATGACAGAAGCCGCAAATGAAATCACTTGAAAGTGTAACTGCAAAAAACATATTAATGTTTTAGGTTTAACATAAAATTTATTTGTTTTTGACATAAAATTCGACTGTACCACAATAACATTCAATACATGTAAATGGTGTTTAATTATTTATAGCCAAAACTGGTTGATATATCGACCACCCATTGGTTGATAAAACATCCTGCAATATGAACAAGCATTCGCAACCATTATTTATGTGCAATGTGCCATTCCATTTTTGAATTTCAAAATAAAAAGTTGCTCTAATAATTATAAATTACATATATAAAATGGCTTTATATAATATAACCATAATATGATCATCTTTGAAATGACTGAAAAGGGAGAAAAAGCTTGAAATCAATGAAAATGAAGGAAAAATGGTTGAACAGATGAATGAAGAACTTTAGTCTGTTTATTACACATAAAAAACTAAAAAGCTACAAAAACTTAGTTCAAAACTTAAAAAATCTACAGAAAATTATAGTTTAGACTTTTTTAGTAAAAATAACAAATCCTGATCCACACCATGTTTATTCTAACAAGAGAATCAATCTCTCCAACACTAGTGATATAAATACGGAAATTAGATTGAATCACAGTTGCAATGCCAAGGCGCCACAGTGCGCAGGAATCATCAATTCTGTTCTGATGTAATCTGTGTACAGTAGAAACTCAAAATCAAAATTCAAGGGATCCAAAAAAAAACATTTCGAATTATGTGGAAACTAGTGATGCAACAAATACGAATACAAATATTCGTATTCGCCGAATAGCAGACATTTACCGAATATTCGTATTTGCCGAATATCATTACGAATATCATCACGAATATTCGTATTCGTCGAATATCATCACAAATATTCATATTCGTCAAATATCATCACGAATATCATTACGAATATTAAAAACAAACTATTTATAACTGAATGCAACGTAAATTACGGTTTCACTGTGCACCGTGTATCCGAATACACCTCTATTATCGGGGATTCCCCTTACATCGAATGAATGGATTTGTTGAGTTCTCAAATTCTTTTTTCAATAGAACTCAAGCTGTCAATTGTTACATGTTTCACGGCATAACATGAATTCTTACATCTAGTTTTTTTGGATTTTTAAAAAGTTTAGGTGGTCATTCCATGTAGTTTTTGTTTTGTAATACGTATTGTTCGTTCCATTTTATTTCCGTTGTGTGTAAAAGTGTTAACTCTTATAAAATAATTTCAAATTAAATCTAATAACATGACCTCTCGTAAGCGTGAAAAAAGTCATATTTATTATGATTTTTTCGACCGCTGGGAATGTACAAGCGGATAAAAGAAATGTTCTTTTTTAACAAAAATTTTCCGGTGGTAAATTATAATTATTAAATCTCTTAGTAAAAAAAGAACAGTGGTGTATTATTTATTACATTGTTGAAATATTCGTATTCGTATTCTTATTCGCCGAATAGTAGGGTTGATATTCGTATTCGTATTCATGAAAGTAGTATTCGTTTCATCACTAGTGGAAACCCATTAATTCGAAATTCAAAGTACAAACAAAATTGCAATGCGTTTGCACGTGATCAATTGCACTGCAACAACGTGCACAACTAGTTTTTTATAACTTGTAAAAAAATTCAAATTATGTGACATAAAATCGTGCCCTCGGCCCTCATAGCCCAATGGGTATGACACTGGCTTTTCACATCGAGGGTTCCGGGTTTGATTCCCGGTGAAATCACAATTAATCTATATGATTTGCTCAAGCCGGGTTTTTTGTGATATGTTTCGCTTCTGTAATTGGGCCTCTTGGCCTGTTGAAGCGTAACAGTTTAAAAAAAATATAGCGCAAGGGTCTACAAATTATTTCTAGCTAGCCGCTAGTCAATGAGTGGTTGGAGTCCTGCAAAGACAAATGAGTCCTTTATCCTGAGCAATTTCAGATGTACAATAATGATCACGACATTGTCCAAATGCCGACTGTTATGCAGGATGCAAACTATGTATCTTCATTGCCAATGACCTGGAAAGAAGGATGGAGTTGTTTCCTTAAGGAATCAACCCTGCACACGTGTCGCATCCAATGATTTCGCTAAAGCGTTGGTTATATAAACCACTGCTCCCTTTTCCTTTTAACCTGTAGATCAACATTATAGTAGGGATTAGGTTACCTTATAGATTCCGGAGATTACAGTCAAGCAATAAGGAAGGTATCAAAAAAAAACTTATTGTATATATCGTATCCTGAGGAAGGAACCATTTTATTAGGTATTTTCAACAAATTAGTGGTGTAAACAAAATATATTCTTGTTAATTATATTGATAATTAGCTATCTGTACCCGACGTCGCCCGGGTTAGGCATTTTGTTAAAAGTAAGTTTGTAGGGGGAGAGGGAAAGATATCATTTGACAATTTGGAAAATAAGAAGGGGGGAAATATGGCCTATGTTACCTGCCGGATCCTAAAAAATAAATATGCAAAATTTGGGTCAAATCAGTCAAATGGTGTAGATTTGTATAGAGAACCGACAAAGTTTTATAGGTACAGATGTCACCACAAAATCATTTTGCAATTTTTGGAGAAGAAATTTATTATTTTACACTGACCGGTTTCGAAATACCTTTGCCTTCATCAAGGATTGCTTCAAATATTACAAAAAAAATTTCAAAATTTATGTTAATAATGAAATGTAATGCAACATACAACGACAATATCAAAATATTAATTCTTAATTTCCATTTAATTTACATACTAGGTTAGACTCTTTTACACATTACTTATAAATTTTAATTATGAAAGATAGGAAGAAGAAATAATACTGACCATTTGGAATAATATCTCTTACATGTTCTACAAGATTCAAGTAAGCTTCTCTAGTATAACCTCTTCTCATTCTTTCCAATACTGCAGAGCTACCTGACTGGGCAGGTAGGTGTAAAGATTTACAAATATTTTTACGTTCCTTTATTATGTCTAAGACCTAAAAAATAATTGAAATGAGCATAAATATCTCAAACAAAATGCCACATTTCTTCATTCAATATGTTGATAATTTTTCATCTACAGGTGTCCATAAATATTTTTAGTATATTTTTTTTTATATGATGTAGGTATATATACCACCATTGAACATTTTGTGTAGATATATGTATTTTACAAAGAGCAGGTTTGGATCATTAAAATTATAAGTAAACTACCTAAATACCTATCATTTTACCAAACTACAACTGATTATGATGAACTCAACAGAAACCTAATCAACGAATCTTGGTCACACATACTTATAGAACAACATGTAAACGGGGCAATGGATCAATAAATAAAAACCGTCCAGGGGTATCTTGAAGCTCATACACATACTAAGCTACTAAACAGGAAATCACACAAAAGATTACATATCAAGCCACGGATTACATCAGGAATAGTAAATTCCATACACAAAAGGAACGAGATACACAGAAAACTAAATAACAACCCAAATAACAAAAAACTAAAACATGACTATAAATTATACAGAAACTTAAGCAAAAAATTGATAAACCACACATAAAATAAATATTACATGAAGATAATAACTGATGAACAATCTGAACCCAACAAAATCTGGCAAACAATAAAAGATATAGCAAACATAAACTTTACTAAAAGAAAAGTGATAATATTAAAGAATTTGCTGTGAATAACATCGTACTGAAAATAGATAATCATTCCTCTACTATTTCCGACTAAATACACACTACAAGAATGTTGGACCGGACTCGAAAATAATATTCTCCAAAGAAAAGGAACGACCAAAGAACATCTAGCCAACCTAATTACCACAAATCCATCTAACTACTCCATATACATGTCCAATGCTAATGAGAAGGAAATTCTTCAACACATACATTCTTTGAAAACTAACTGCTCAATAAAATTTCTAGTAAATTTCTCCAAAAATTTATTGCTTCATCGTAGTTTCACATACACATATTTTTCAAGTTTGGCGAACCACAGGGCAGCACTTTAGGTCCTGTTCTTTTTCTAATGTATATCAATAACTTGTCCTGCACCGTTGATAGACACAAAAATCACCAGCTTCGCAGATGATAGTTATTCTCTATAAAGATAGCACATATTAAAAGGTGTATGGTAAAAACGAATATGAGAAAAATCAAATTATTGCTAGATAATAACCTACTCACTCTAAATGCCAATAAAACTAAATACCTAACGTTCATCATAAACGAAGTTGGCAAACCATCACATTATCTGAATATACTCATACACATATGTGGTATTAGTAGTAACTGTAATGGTAAATGTGAAACATTTGGACATTCCAAAACAATTGGTTATCTAGGAATCACTAACGACGACGAGCACAAATGGGAAGTGCGTATTGACATGCTAACTGGTAAACTTAGAAAAGTGCTTTAAAGTTCTGAGGAATGTGCTGAACTTGAGCCAACTGCTTTATAATGTTTATTTCGCTCTGTCAGAGCATCGTAGATTATGGTGTAGTTGACTGGGGTGGTGGAGCTATTACCATACTTGAGCCGCGATTAAAGCACAAAAGGCCATTGTACGAATAATTTTCAATCACCAACCAATCTGAATCAGAGCCTTTATTTTGGAAGCTAAAGGTATTAACATATGGTAGCTATACATAAAAATGCTGTTGAAAGACTTGCATATAAATAGAATTGCAGTACATTTAAAATCTACTAGAACAAAAACTCTACATAAATTAAATGTTCTACTTATGAAAACCTCCTTTGCTCAAAGACATGCAATATTTATTGGACCACGGATGTATAACAAACTACCACAAGAGATCTCAACTGCTAAATCTCTAGCATGGTTTTTCAAGATTGGGAGCCATTGGCCGGAAGAGTTTCTTAGATGAACAGATCTGCTTTAGATCAGTTACAAATCTTAATAAACGAACTGAACCGTCTTTGGTGATCGAGTATCAGGAAATAAATGAGTATGCTAGTGAAAATATCCTTTAATTTTTAACTCTTGGTAAACTGTGAAACTGATTGTATGCATATTTTCTATTTTTTTATTTAATATATTTTTAACATGTATTCCTGCTTGTTATATATTGTGTACCATGTAATATTATGTAACATGTTGTATGATATAAGCTGTAAAATGGCCATTTTCACTTCATTTTAACATATTTTAATTATTTCTTTTTGCTTGTCACTCTTATCTGTTATGAATTTCTATTCTGGATTGCTCTCTTTACAGTGATTGTTTTTACATATTTTATTTTACTGTATCATATTATATAGATTGTTATTATACTGTGACTATTCTATTTTATTTATTCTATCATATTTTGTAGACCTCCTTTTATTTTTTGTGTTTCTATTTATCTTTTTACCAAATTACGTTATTTCTTGTTTCTTCTTTGCATGCCTATTTTTTTGTTTTTTGCATTTATTTCAGCTCGCCACTGCTTTTGTGGATTCATATGAAGACACTGTTATAATGAAAAATGTAAAACTATCGTTTGCATTTATTTGCATTTTTTCCTGCATCTCGCATGATACGTATATGTATGTATATAAATTTTATATTTTTTAATATTTTTGGTTTTTATTTTTATTGTATATACTTTCATTCAAAATAAATACATATTAGATATCAATCTAAGGTGATAAAACCATAAAAAAGTTATCTACCTCAGAACATGTATTTCTATATATCTAGCGAGGCAGATAGTGGCCGAGAGGCTTGTTACATCTCATCCTATATTTAAATGAATTGTGTGTATGTATCAAGCAACTAAATGTCTTATGTCTAATAAACACATATTTATTGGTAAGGAAATTGAAATTGAATACAAATATTATTTTAAAAATTTTATTTAAAAGCAAAGATAGATCTCTTTCCATTTAAGAAAGACAATCGAATTAATAATACCTACTAATATTTGGATATTTTATATAGCGCCGTTTTCTCAAGGGTGCTTAAAGGACGAATTAGTATGTGTAAGCCGTACGAATGATGCACATTGTTTTATTGTGTTGGTGTTTACGGGTATAAATACCAACACAACAAAACAATGTGCCTCGTACGCATGGCTTACTTATACTAATTCGATTGTCTTTTATGGAAAGAAGCCTACCTACATTGAAAAAATTAAAAATGTATAATACAGTTACCATGATGCAGTACAATGAAAAAACATTTTGCGGACTCCAATTGTAACTTTTGAAATATGAAATATATATTTTAATAAAGTTATTAAATGCATATATACATACACAATGTAAATATACAATTTTATACTGTAATTTTTTGCAAGTTTTACAAAATAAAGTGTGACACATAATTATCACACACTTAATGAAGCTGGGTTGTTATGAATGAACTGATTCGTGAAAATAGTCTGTATAATATCATTTTTCCCCACGGGTTTGTTTGTAGATGATAAGAATAATACACATTAATGTTATTCCACTAAAATAGTGTTTTTTAGAAACATGGATCACCGAATTAATCATTGTTGCGCCATGGATGCTTACCTCATCTGGAAAGTCTTTGGGGTGTGGAGATGTAAAACGAATTCTCATTTCAGGATCAACTGCAGAAACTTTATCAAGCAAATCAGCGAATCTTAAACCTCCTGTCTTTATTTTGTAAACAGTTTTAAATCCTTTGGCTAATTTTGTGGATTCACGTGGATCTTCTGATTCTGATAAAAATCTGTAGCTATTAACATTTTGGCCTAACAGTGTGACTTCTTTAACTCCTTCATTTGATAAATGTTTTATTTCCTGGACTATGGATTCTAGAGGTCTGGATCTCTCTCTACCTCTGGTAAAGGGAACAATGCAATATGTGCACATGTTATCACATCCTCTCATTATTGAACTGAAAAACATAATTTTGATTGAAAATACAAAATACATTATGACAATCTATTTCTATTAGATTCAATCAATTTAAAAAGTTTTCAATATAATTCATAAAGGTCAAAGGTTCTTGTGTGAAATAGAAATGTATCAATAATTCACAAGTGAAGTAGTTAGCGTAAAGTATATCACTGTGAATTGTAGATATACAGATATCTAATGACATAATGAAGGAAATTTTAAAAATATTCTAATTTCTAAATAGATCAAACAGATCTCTGTGACTCAACAGGAGTGAAAATTAGAATAAACTATAAGTAAAAATGACTTTGATTTGTTTTCTACTGTGATCATATTTATATTGGATAAATCAGGGTTAGATAAAACATTTTAATATTAAGAATTGATAAAAAAAACTTACACAAATGCTGTCTTAGAATTGCTATTTAGTCTTACAGGCATGATATCTGCATATGTTTCATCCAATGAAAGGAGGACATTCACAGCTGTTGGATTATTTTCTGTTATTGCTAAAAGCCTAGGTAAATCTTTATAGCTATCTGGTCCCGCAACTGAAATTATTTTTTTATGAAGGTCTAACGTGCTACGTATACTGCTGATCATATTTAGCCAAAAGTTGCTGCTCTTCTACTTGCTTGCAAGTACTAAACATAACCACATATACTGATGTATTTTACATGGAGTATGAAATATTTGCATAAGAAAAATTTGCAATTTTAAGGTACTTATTATAATTTTTTACTGGGAGAGAAATAATGATAAATATTACCTTACCAGAATAATGGCTCTACTCTCGTTGGTTTGCTGTATCATAAGAAGTCTTGTTCACTATTATTTCACATTATACACTACGTCAATTATTATGTGACGAATAATATAAGATAATTAGGTTCAAATATTATTTTAAAAGGTGGTAGAAATCAGTTTGTTTAATTAATTTATAATTAAGGGGGAATACCTACCTAAACATTTTGAAAAAAATAGATATTTAAATTTTTGCATTTACTTAAAGCTTGAGGTCGTAAGAATGTTTGGTGAAAATTTCAAGCAAAAATTAAAAAAAATAATAAAGTTATAGCTGATAATAGTGGTATCCCTTTGTTGATTACGCACCACACGGCGCTGCGCTACACGCAGATAGCTACGGGCTTTCATGTTTCTATTATGTTTGTGAAGAGTGCTCAATGGTATGGAAATTCTAAGCAAGGTGGAGGACTTATATTATGGACCTGGAATTGACAATTTTATGTAAGTTGAAAAATTTCGCGATTTATTCATTGTTCAATTTTCAAAAGCGTTTTACTCAAAACCATGTTTTGAAAATCGGTCACCAAAATATCTCGACAACCACTGAACCAATCAACTTGAAATTTCTAGTAGTTATTTTATACATAATTGTCTAGTCTTTGTCGTGGCGTAATAAACCCGAATTTTTCCCTAGAAAACACTTTTTTAAATTCAAATGCCCGCCATTTTGTCAAAAATCTATATTTTCAAAAACCCCCACGTCGAAGACTAAATTGTAGTGTCAATTTTGATAATCCATTTGTTTTTTTTTATTCTAATGACTACATATGAAATGGGAATGGTCACCGCTGAGGACCTTTTTTTCGGCAGTCGACAGAACCCAAGAATTTTCTGCCAATGTTGAATATTTTTAATTAAAAAAATTAATAATTCTTAATAGTATGTAATTTCATGTAGAAATGATACCAATACCAATTATATATGTATTATATATTATATCAATTCATATAGGTTTTCTATAAAAAATTCACAAAAATTGCCTTTTTTGCACTTTGTAGGTAGGTATTTCCCCTTAATGAAACAATCTGATAAACTACGAGTATTAATTTCTTCATTCAGTGTCCAAATATTAAATTGAAGCCAATATTTCTTCTATGGTCATTGAAATATTGACATTTGACAGATATCTTGAGTCTTGACATTTCTCATAAAAGTCATCACCTTTATAATAACCATCCTGAGAATAGGGGGTAAGGCTATTTTTTAAGTTGATTTTATACACCAACTACTAATTAGAAGATACATATTAATTCTTTCGGAATGTTTTGAAGGATTGCAGGTAAACAAAAAAAACAGATAAATTAATCTGACAAAGACACATAAAGAAGCGCTTCAGCATGAATAAACAACATCATAATGACATTTTGAAATTTAGAATCAAGCTATCAATTATTATTTTTTGTTAGTGTCTTTTTAGGTGTAATACTTAGAAAGAACATTTATTGAGATCATAATAAATTCTTATCTGATAATGAATTATTGTACTGACCAGATTCCATTGTCAAAATAATACTAAGGAATTAATAAGAAACTGTGTAATTGCATGAAAATCAAGTATGATTTTAAAAACATAATTATACTGACCAATATCCACAACTTGTTCTTTTTCAATTAACTGGTGCTTTAATTAACGTTCTGCCATACACCCGAGAACTCCAATCTTTATTTGGTGCTTTAATTTAGATTGCCTCCTTTTCAAGCCTCTTAAATGATCCAAACGATTCCAAATTTTACTTTCAGCACTGTCTCGAATTGCGCATGTAATGATTAATATTACATCGGCCTCATCAACTTTATCGGTTTTGATAAAATTATTAGATTTCAAAATGGACCAGACAATCTCAGTATCATTTACATTCATTTGACAACCGTAGACGTCGAAAAAAACTTTTTGTTCGGTTGAAAAAACAAAATTATTATTTAGGTATGGTATATAATCATCTTCATGGGTTAATTTCATTGGTGGTAACGATGACGAAATAAAATCTGATAACCCTGGGCCGTGTTTAAAATCTGGTCTTTTGCTTTGATTGTTTGTATTTTTATTTTGAGTGTTTTCCTTTCGTGTGGAGCAATAACTATGCTGTCCTAACAATTTCAAATAAGTGTTCATAGGATTATGAAATAAAAATTTGGTTCTGTCTGGCAACAAACAACTAATTTTTTTCATATTGAATATTCCTTTACTTTTACCAAATTTCTGGAACAATAAACAAAATGTTAATGTATCTTCAATATTTAATTTTTAAAGCAGCTGTAATACGATAATTATATTGACAAATAATTTACCAATATGTATTAATATAAACAGATACTTAATATAAAAGCTCCAACTAAAATCTATTAAAAATCTTTTCCATAACATCTGTCCAACAGTAAGCAAATAAATTTCTTACTAGGATTGAGATTTATCAACTCAATTTCAACTATCTATAAAATTATATATTGAACTCTCATATGTAAAGTATTGTTACGTGGCGTGGCTCGCTCGAAAATGAAATGGCACAATTCGTAAAATAAATCTTTTATTATCGCTTGTACATTATCTCTGACATTTTACAATCGCTCGCAATTCAACACTATTTTTTTTTCAAACACAAAAGAACAGCTCTCTTTTGTTTTTCTACTCAGGTAAGAACCCTTCCATTTCTTCGCTATTTATTTAATCATGTTAGTTCTTATTTCAACCACTGGGCATACCGGCCCGCCGTTCTGCGCATGTGACACTATTATTATGTTATCTATGTATGACACTTTTCTATGGAACTGTCAAATGTCAACGAACAGCTCGTTACACAGCCTCCCTCTCTCGATATTGTTCGTCCCGAACAGGATCATTATTGTCTCCATGGTATTTGGTCAACCGGTCCAAATGAACTACTTTCATTTTGTTCCTTGGGTTTCGCTGTATTCGGTATACGACATCATTGATCCGTTTCATGATCTTATAAGGGCCTTCCCAGGGTGCCATTAACTTTGGTGAGATTCCCTTCTTCCGGATCGGGTTATACAGCCAAACCAGCTCCCCAACGTTGAACCCAGCTCCGTTTCGGTTTAGATCGTATCGTGTTTTCATCTTATCTGTTGCAAATTTAATCCTATGCCGAACATCTTCATGAACGCTCTCCATTCTTTCTTTGAGCCCATCCGTGTAACTTTCTTCGCCATTGATAGTCATGGGTGACCCAAAAAGTAAATCACAAGGTAATCGTACCTCTCGCCCAAAGATTACACTTGCTGGAGAGTGCCCTGTTGTATCATGAATCGCTGAACGATAGGCCATTAAAAATAAGGGTAGATGTCGGTCCCAGTCACGTTGCTGTTTACCGACGACCTTTGTTAAATGCTGCTCCATAGTTCTGTTAAACCTTTCAACCATGCCGTCAGATTGGGGATGCAGTGGTGTCATTCTGGTCTTATTTATTTTCAATAGCTCGCAAATATTTTGGAAGACTACTGACTCGAAATTTCACCCCTGATCGGAATGGAGTTCTAGTGGTACCCCAAAACGACATATCCAATTTTCTACCATCACTCTTGCTACCGTTTTCGCCTCTTGGTTTGGGATGGCATAAGCTTCGGGCCACTTGCTGAAGTAGTCCATCGCAACCAGAATGTATCTATTTCCGTCGTCAGTCATGGGAAATGGACCGGCCACATCGATGGCGATTCTTTCGAATGGAGAACCAACGTTGTAGGTCTGCATCGCACCACGACTTCGCGTCTTCGGTCCCTTGCTCGCGGCGCAGACGTCGCATTTCCGGCACCAGTTCTCGACATCCTCCCGACTTTTTATCCAGTAGAAGCGTTCTCGAACCTTGGCTAAAGTCTTATTGACTCCAAAGTGTCCCCCAGATATTCCTCCGTGAATCTCGAGTAATACGTCGCTTACTCGACATTGAGGAATTATGGTCTGTCTAATAATTGTTTTTCCGTCTGGACTTTCCCATATTCTCTTTAGGAAGTCGTCTTCAATTCTCTGGGAATCCCATTGACCCCACAAGGCCTTTAAAATTATTCCCTCGGCTGCCACCACATGCCACCCGGGACGAGGCTTATTAGTTTCTTTCCAACGCAGGATTGGACCGATACTTTCATCTTCTTCTTGATCTTTCCGAATTCTTTCTGGGCTCCAGTTGTCTTCCATCGTTACCAACAGCCGTTTAACTTCTGAAGACTCATCTTTTGTTTCAGCTTTGTCACAATGTGTACACGACGAGGTACATGGTCTTCGTGAGAGGGCATCCGCATTATGGTGTATTCTTCCTGGCCTATACTCTATGTTACAATCGTACTGTTGAAGTTTTTCAATCCAACGAGCTAGTTGTCCTTCTGGATTCTTCAAATTTAATAACCATTTTAAAGCTGCATGGTCGGTCCTTACGAGGAATTTTCGTCCATAGAGATAACAATGAAAATGGTCCAAGGCCTTGACAATGGCGAGAAGTTCCCTTCTGGTGACGCAGTAATTTCTCTCAGGTTTCGACAACACTTTACTGTAATACTCGATGACCTTCTCTTGGGTGTCCTGTTCTTGGGAGAGTACGGCACCTATCCCGATATTACTTGCATCAGTATCAAGTATGAATTGTCCTTTTTGGCGAGGGAATGCTAATATAGGATTCGAACACAGCATCGTTTTCAATTCCTGAAACGCAATTTCAGCTTTATCATTCCATGAGTACGGGTTCGATTCTTCAGTCAGCTGGTGCAGAGGCTTAGCTATTCCTGCAAACCCTTGGATAAATCGCCTATAATAAGTGCTTAATCCAAGGAAGCTTCTTAACTCGTGTCGATCTTTAGGACGAGGCCAATCCCGGATGACATCTAGTTTAGTCGGATCTGTCTGAATCCCTTCTTGGGATACGACGTGGCCCAAAAATTTAACTTGCTTCTGGAATAAAGTACACTTCTTTGGATTCAGTGTCAAGTGTGAATTCTGAAATCGTCCGATCACTTCCTTGAGATTTTCCAAATGTTCTTCAAAATTACGGCCGATAATCATAACATCGTCCAGATAAACGAGACACGTTTTCCAGGTTAATCCTCTTAACACCAGCTCCATCAAACGCTCAAACGTTGCCGGTGCATTGCATAATCCAAACGGCATGACAGTAAATTGATACAATCCCGCGCTCGTGGAAAATGCTGTTTTCTCTTTATCATCGGAATGAAGTTCCACTTGCCAATACCCGCTTTTGAGATCCAGAGTCGAAAACCATTGTGAGCCAGATAATGTACTCAGGGTATCATCAATACGTGGTAGTGGGTAACTGTCTTTCTTCGTGACATCATTTAATTTGCGATAATCAACACAAAACCGTGTTGTCCCGTCTTTCTTCACGACCAAGACTATAGGCGAGGACCATGGGCTAGACGATTCTTCAATCACTCCGTCAAGTAGCATTTTCTTGATTATTTCATCTGCCTCTTCCTGTTTCGCAAAAGGTAATCGTCTAGGTGTTTGCCTAATGGGTAGTGAATCACCAGTGTTGATCCGATGATATACCAGGTTGGTCCTTCCAACAGATTCGGAGCTCTTTGCAAATACCTCACTTTCATCTTTGAGGAATTTCTGTACAGTCTGCCTTTCTGATGTCAAGTTTTCCCATCCGACGTTGATCATGTTAATAGATTCCTGGTTTCCTTTATCGCTCAATTTTTCTTCATGGTCAGTTTCTTCGCAATGAACCACACATGTAACTGGCTCGAAATAGCCAATCATTTCACCTTTCCTTATCGTGATTGGTTGTCGATTCAGATTTGCCACTCGCACTGGGATTACAGTAGTGTTATTCACTAAGCATTTTGCCACTATTAAGTTCGATTGCGTCATGTTCATGTTTGGTTGAATAAGGCCGATATGGCCGATACCATCACCAGCCTCCAGCGTCGCCTCAAGGACACATTCTGTATCTCCCGGTATACAAGTTTTTGTCGTTGTCAAGACTTGTACTTTATCAAATTTATCTTCTGAAGAAAACAGCACGACGTCTTCGTTTCTGATCCGCAATATTCTCTCCTTTACATTAACTATAAAACCACATTTGTCCATTATATCTAGGCCCAAAATCACATCATCTTCTATGTCAGCCACCAATAGCTTGTGATGTATCTTCACTCCTCCAAGTATCAACTCGGCACAAGTTTCCCCATATATTCGGGCGGCTTCTCCTGTAGCTGTTTTAAGCACTAGATTACTTGGCAAAGCGGTAACACTTGATGGTGAAACGATATTTCTTCGAACAATGGACTTGGTTATTTGTCATAAGAAAGCGTTATTTTAATCAATATGGCTTTAAATAATTCTTTGAAAATAATAAATATTAATTACGACAGCATTTTGGTTAGAAAGTTCAAACTGGTTCGTTCAGACCAACGATATACTACAATGTTTTGATATCTGTCAGATTCCTCTTTTCTTTGGTCAGTAGGGATGGGTCGTCGACGTATTTACCGTCGACGAAACGAGACCGTCCACGTCCATCCATCGACGAGACGATCAACTAGTTGAATTCGTCAACTAGTTGACGCGTCAACTTCGTTACGCGGACGTCGCGGACGTTCTATCTAAACATCGGGACGATGGTCAACTGTCTACGGTTCAACGCGACGCTTCTCGACGACTCAATCGTTGGCTATTTTTATGACGTTAATTTTTAAAATTTAAAGAACTTCGAAGGAATATAGTTTCGGGGAAAGTAAAACCGCTACTTGTGCTTATATGTAAAAAGAAATATTTTATTATTTATTTGTTTACGCACATTATAGGCTTTTACATATTGTTTTATATACTTCTTTCTATATATAACAAAGAAAGAAGTAGGTGTACACAGCAATATCAGGTGTTAGCAGTAAAATATAAATATAAACTACATATATAAGCAGTGAAAGTATTGGGTATAAGAATTAAAATGTGAATAAATAAAATGGAAGGAAACAATGATTTTGCGTAATAAAGGCACCAGTTATGAGGTGCGGGAAAAAATACTTTACATTTATTTATTATCTATAAATTTATAAATAAATACATCATTTAAAAATACTTTACATTTGAGATGTTATCTAGAAATTTATTGAAGAATACATCTTTCAAAGTCAGGCTTTCACTTTGTGGTGACATTATTAATAAATAAATATATCTGTATTATTTGTCAACTTTAGTTTAAAGCTCAATCTGAGAAAAGGAACATTGTTCCCGAAACATGTAAAAAACAAATAAAAAGTGTTGTAAACAAAATTATAAAAGATTTATTTTTTTATCTATAAAGTTGAAAATAGGGAATTTTTAATAAAAATTAATCAAACCTAAATTCAAGATTATATTAAATATATAATAATTAATGTTGGACTCCTGAATAAGGACCATAGTTAGGTATAGAAAATTTTATTCCCTACAAGTTATATCATTTATATGCTAAAGTTGAAAAGTAAGGAAATAACACAATAATTAAATTTTAGCATCCCTTTTCAGGTAGATATAAGAAGTCGAGATCGATCGAATAAATATTGATTTTAGAAAAATATCTAGCCGGCATGTTAATTAATAATAGTTCAATAAAAAATAAAATAATTAAACAGAATTGTTTTATTTTATACAGCGTAAAATTGGGAATTCACCGAATCGTCGCACGTGACATCACAAAAAATCAAGTAAAAAAATAATAGATAATAGCTTATTAAGCCTATCTCGCCCTACGCATGTATTCAAATTTCAAATCTCTAGTCATAGTTCGTGTACACAGATCTGCATTCTATGGTAGTGTAGGTACTTTAGAGTTGAAATGAAATT
>JADDOH010001240.1:0-107707 GCA_016648135.1 Agrypnia vestita
ACAATGAAAATCAGGTAATATACTATTTATCTAATATATCGAAATTTTTTGAATAAGCTCTCAAAAAGAGACTCAATTCAATTATAAAAGTCAATTCTACAATAAATGAGAATCCATTTCGGTTCACCGGGGGAATATGCACACAAGACGCAATCGCAAAAAATCCACCATTATACAAAGTAAATTGAATAGATCAAGTAATTGCATAGGTATCTTCACCGATTCGAAGGAAGTACTCGACAGTATCTCCCACAAACAACTCGTACCAGGAACAAAAGAAAACGGGATTGACCACACAGTCCCAAACGGATAAAGGCCACTCAACGAACAGACCTCAAACAGTGAAATCAAACGAATCCCTAAGGGCCGGTTATTTCAAGTTGGATTAAAGTAAGCGTTCTTTTAAAGCATAGATTTTTACGTTCTCCACCAATCAGACGATCCGTTTTCGTAAAAATCTATGCTTTGATCGACCACTTACTTTGATCGAACTTGAAACAACCGGGCCTAAGTAAGTAATCACCAATAGGTGAATTTGGAGTCCCCCAAGGTACGGTTCCCAGACCTCTACTATTTCTTACTCACGTAAACGATATATTTCAACAAAAAATCAACGGTGAACTAGCACAACACGCAGACGACACCGCATTGGTAATAAATTATCCTTCATAGGCAAAAGTTCACGAATTAGCAAACGAGTATTGTTAATATTATTTCATTTTTTGTCATGTCATTCATTTGTGCTTGGATAGCTCTGCTTCTTTGTTTTTTATACGGTGTAAAAACTAAAATCCCAACTCGAGGCGTGAATTGTTAATAAATAAACAAATAAATAAATAATCTGTCGAATCTCCCGGCATCCTCGCTTTGTTCGTCTTCCTAATCCCACCACCGCACAAAAAGTACCTACCCAGCCATCGAAAAACACGCACGACATTGACCCATTAAACAAATCAGCTACCTGCCATAAAACGAAAAAAAGTTAAACAGGTTTGCAAACATGAGGATTACAAATGTCAGCGCGCGGCGTCGGTGATGTCATGCGTCATGGATGCGGCGAAGTGTTTTCGCAATTGGATGTGCGCTTATCACCGCGCAGAGTGCATCTGATGCATTTATGATGATGAATCTGGCGCCTTAATTGGACATGTGCAGTGTGCAATTTCAGCGCACTCAGAATCGGCGGGGGTCGGCGGTCGGGGAAATGTTATTCACGCTTTTGTCCGCCGCGGAAAGGATGTCGGTCAGACGCGTTTTGATTTATGGACAGATTTGCATGCGAATGGAAATATTTTTAGAATGTACGCATAGTTTGGATGCTTTATGATGTAAACACTCCAAAAATGGACTCATCGAGGGTTATATGGCAGCAATATCAGCAGCACTGAGGTATTTCTGAGATAAATACAAAAAACCGGTCACCACTCGAGCAAATTTCTCGGGAATCGATGAAACCTTGGAAATAAGTTTTTAAAAACAATTTTCACATCATTCTGCGTATAGTCTTCTGGGATATTTTGCCCTGATGATCCAAATATGGGATCCGAAACGTCGGGCAGAGAGGTAAGATACACACGGCAGAATATCCCAAAAAACTACACGCAGAAGATTCTGAACGGCCGTAAAAACCTAAGAATATTTTTAATTTCCACCTTTCTTCCTTTTATATAAGTAAATAAATAAATGCTCATGTATTTATCAACGCCGTAGTTGAATTTTACAGCATAATATAAACATGTTTTATAAGAGAAAAAACCGAAAAATTAATAAAAATAAAACATTTTTAAAAGAAAAATGAGCAATCATTAAATACTTTAAAATAAATAAATATATAAACAATGATTAGTATAAAAATAAAAAATGTCTTCGGATTGTCGTGAGACGTCGATTTCAAGACGTTTACCTCTTATTTTAGCTATCACAAACCAAACGTTTATACCATTTCAAATACAAATATTAATTATTTAACTACATTAAAGTGTTATCAATTATATGTATCATCTCCCTAGGCATCGTGTTATTGTATTAATAAACAAATTTCAACTAATATGTAAATATCAATTATCACAAACACGCCAAAGAAGTATAACTTCTACCGCGTGTACATGAGTACACGCTCTCCAATTTTCTCCAAGATTGGAAAACTTTACTCTCCAGATACTAAAAATCTAATTTTTATACTGTGGAGCCTTAATCATGTAGGTACCTACCTACCTCAATCTGTTTTATGATGTAAACACTCCAAAAATAGTTTAGTTATTCTAATTTTTTGTTTTGTATGTATCATGAGTCATCCACGATCGCCATTTTCCTGTATTGCCTTAATAATGTGTTACCTAAGATGGCCGCCTTCGTATTAAAAATGATGTGTGATATAATTTCATCCGCACGGACTACATTCCAATCTTGTTTTCAAAATGTCCGTCGGTGAACTCTTGTTTTGTTTAGTTTTTATTTTATTTTATTTTCATTTATTGGTTTTCTTACAGCCATATAATTAATCAATCTTGAAAAAAAACAATAATTTATGTACAGAGTTTTTGGCCAATTACAAGAAAACACATATATACAATTGATAAAAAAATAAGAAAAAACATGTCCAATAGTGAGTTTGTGTGAGTGTGTGTATTTATGTGTTTATTTATTTATTTTGTTTTGGGAAAAATTAACAGCAAAACAATCTTAAAAATTTTCCACTGAATTTAAAAATTTACTTTAACTTACATTAATAGCGAGAGGAGAGGGTGGAGGGAAATGTGGGACGGGAGTAGAAGGGAAGAAGGGAAGATTTTATTTCTTATGTATACGATGGTAATGTTGTCATTCATTTTAATTATTAACGTCTGATTCTTTATTCATTTTTTGTGCTTTATATAACACTGCATTCTTACTAGAAATGTATAGCACAGTATTGTAAAAAAATAATACGTACAGAATCTCTCGATGACAACAATAAGGTCGTTAGCACTAAAAACGAAAAGAATGTTCTCGAGAATTCGAAAAACCAAGGTGCTGCGTATAAAAAGCGGAACAGACCGCAGCGCATTTAGCCATTGTTTTGACATTTCTGTCGGCGCGATATCAGCCGCGGAACATCGGCCGGGGTGGAAATCGAAGCGACAGACACCAGCGACAATAATCGAGCGAAGTACCTAAATGGCGTTGCAAATAAATAAGTGTGACTACTACGTGCGAGTATTAAATGAAATATTCTAGTAAATAATAAATAAAGTGTTACCCAGCGATAACAAAGACGAGGGATAAAATGCGAATTGGTGTGATTTTAAGATTAGTGTATTAATTTAATATCTACGTGTCAAATGACTATCAATTTAATAAAATAATTAATAAATCGCCAATTAGTTCCAGTTTTTTTCTGTCTCCCGTAGCCGCGTCTCGTGACAACAGGGGCGTGCAGTGAGAGCAAGAAGCATGACTTTTTCCTAAACATATATCTCGTAGTATTCCTACCACAATAATTAATATATTATTAAGATTTTCATATTTCATAATATTCGGCCAGATAAATATTTTATTTCGTTTTTTTTCTCAAATATGTGTTTAAATAAAAGTCACGCTTTTTGTTCTCACTGCACGCCGCTGCGTCTCAGTATGTACATGTACATAATAATCGCTATACGCTTTCTTCTGCTCAAAATAAATACTTGCTGTATGTTCAGAGAACTCTGAACTCAAGGCCAATAGGGCGAAGGAACTTAGGAAGGTCAAAATTAAGATGGAGTGACAACGTGCTCAAAGATATCTCTGCCTTAGAGCTTCGAAACTGGAGAGAGCTGGCACTAGACCCAGATGAGTGGAGGAAAATTATTGAGGAGGCCAAGACCCACCAGGGTTGTAGTGCCAAGAGTGATGTATGTTCAGGGAAGGTACAGCTAGCTGCAAATATGAACCGCCTGCCAGCGTTTCATCGCCAACGTGGTTTCGAGCCTCGCCCCAGCGCCCGGTGGCAAGGTCAACGCGTTGGTTCGGGACCTAATTGTTTTGTTATGACGCGGCATCGGCAGTCGGTCGTGGGCCGTGAGCGGGTGAGGTGCGACGCATCAACATTCTGCAAATACAACATCAACACGCCACCGCTACACGCTTCCGCTGCACGCTTCCGCTGCACGCTTCCGCTACATGCTTCCGCTGCACGCTTCCGCTACATGCTTCCGCTACATGATTCCGCTACATGCTTCCGCTACATGCTTCCGCTGCACGCTTCCGCTACATGCTTCCGCTGCACGCTTCCGCTACATGCTTCCGCTACATGATTCCGCTACATGCGTCCGCTATATGCTTCCGCTAAATGCTTCCAATACAATGAAAAATTAAACCCGAATTTTCCAAAAGAAGATTACTTTAAAATGAAAATTTTGTTATTTCTTATCTCCATAACTATTGATATTAATTAGGTCATGGTTGCTACAAAATCAAGGCATGAACCCACCTGTTAAGTTTTTTCTACTAGCTATGAGACACCCACGCCACGTACGTCAACACGCAACCGCTACATGCTTCGATTACATGCTCCCGCTACATGCTTCTGCTACAATGAAAATTTTACTCCGAATTCTCTAAAAAAAGATAACTTAAAAATACAAATTTTCATATTGCTTACATTCATAACTATTGGTATTAGGTCACGGTTGCTTGAACGTTTTCGGTTCAATATCAAGGCAGGAATCCACCTGTTTTTGCTCTTGCTACTAGCTGTGAGACGCCCTGTACGCGCACCTTGCGTGCAGTAGACGCAACCGATCACCCCGTTACTATTATTGGTGCGTTGTGTTGTTGTGTGGGGCAAGCGTGCTGCACGCATGGGCCGAGGGCTAGAGCGCTACCACTATAACTCGGCGTGCGAGGGAGGGCGCCCCTGTCGCGAAACACAAGTTGCCAGGTTGTAAATTTATTACGCAATACATAATGTACTGAATGTGCGGTGACCGGTGTCAGAGCCTTCAATATAAATATGATCGGGTAACAGGCCGCTCTATCTGTCAGACGGTAATATCGGTCCATTATTTGCTTTTCAGCTTCGCAAAACTTTAATACTTCATTGGCAATTGTTCTTGCACCACCCCGGACTGTTTAGGATATTTTGGACATAATAATTCAGTGTACATTGGTAATCAAGATGTCACAGCTCCCGAGCAAATACAAAATTGTACCGAATGACAGGGCGAGGGATTACCGCCGGGTGCGGGCGGGGCGGGTTTTAGTTCCAATCCTGCCGCGCGCCAAGTTATGTTGGGCGGGCAATATAGAAGATCGGCGAACAACATGTGACGCGATGTAGGGAGCGATCAGAAAGCACCGTGACTCACGCGCGAGTGTTTTCGGCCGCTGCGAGCAGGATCGCTTCTTGCGGAGCGCACTTTTCCAGGAAGATTGCGACAACAAACACCCGATGCCGTACTATAGCATTGCAAGTTATGGTATTACCTATAAAACATACATTGATAAAATCAAACAGTTACAATTAAGATTCCTAAAACTTGTAGTAGATAATAGAACTAAATGTATGTACAAGGATGATTATAATAAATTATTCAAAGAATTCAAAATATTACCAATTGACCAAAAAGTAAAATATAATATAATTCTAGAAGAAATGATAAATAATATTAATATACACACTGACACGCACCATAACTATGCAACCAGATCGACAGGACGAACAATGAGAATACCAATCACAAACAACGTGTATGGTGAAAGAAAAAGAGAATATATTGTACCAAGAATCTTTAGTAAATTAGATAAAAAATTCTTCGATATGCATGATAAAATGACTGATAATGACCTACTATCTTCATTATAAAATAAAAATTATTGTCAAATATTGAAGGCAACCATGCCGTAAAACTGCTGTGCAGTTTGGCATATCTACAATGTAATAAATATCAAAAAAATTAATTAATATATAAAAATAAAACAAAAAGTAAATTTAAATAAAATAAAATGGTAAATAGTTTTTGTCCTATAACTTCCAGAAGACATTTCGCAGTGTTTTCTTTTACCAAATAAATTGAATATTTACATATTCTTGTATGGTCGCACTGCATTCAAACACTAAATTTGTAAAACACATAAATGTGCATGTAAAATATATATAAATGTAAAAATACATGTTGCTTAAGCGTGCCGAAGACACTTGTAATTGGTACAAAGGGCATAGTGTTCATTTATAATGTTTTATTATCAGAGTATTATGTACCCGTTATCCTGTTAGTGTCTCTAATAAATATATAAAAAGGTGTCAAGCCATTTTGTATTCATTCTTCATCTCAAGGTACGTAAAAATTCCAGAGATTTAGTATTTTACGTAACTCTGTGGTATTCTTCTTCATTTGATTTTTTAAAATATTTTATATTTTACAGAGCATTAACAATTTGAAAAAATGCTTATGGAAAAATACCGAGAAGTGCTGCGGACTATCAAGATAAGAAAGCTTGGAGAGCGTCCGTAAACTACGTTGTTCCATTTTTTGAAACCCAGCCCAAACGTGGCTTTTATCCTGTTATCTATTATTTTATTATTTATTATAGTATTTATTACTGTCACTAGCGGGGGAAGTCCCGTGTGAAAGCAAACACGTGTTTTTTTTTAATCTTGATACAGTAAGCGGGTGCCTTAAGCCTGCTATACACGTAACGAATTATAGGTGTAAACCAATTTGCACAGATTTATCGATCGCATATTCTGTAGCGTTTTAATAGTGCCAAATGAAAGAATTACGTAGTTCGACTCAGACCTCCCCCCCTCCCCACACGTAACCCAGCATAGTATTCTGTAAGTGGAGGAAGACTCTTGCGGAGGCCGAGGGATTGTAGAGCCAAAAGTGACGATGGTGAAAATTTCTCTAAATGATGTTTATTTCACGCTTTCAATTTTACGGTCAAGAAATCGGCGTTTATTATACATTTATGTTAACAATTTTTAATGCAATAATTTTTTTACATGTTATTCATAATTTAAATATAAGTTCAATAATAAAAAATGAAGGAGTTGATTTATTGTATTAAAGATTTATGGTTTATATTACGGACAGCACTTCCTTGACCCCTTGGCGTGGGGACACTCTCTTGGAGACGCTGTGACATGACTCCAGCGAAACGTCGAGAAACGTATCTCGACACATCTATGCGGTTCGTATAAAATATCCGCATATATCATTACTTTAAATTATCCTGGGCATTCTAATAGTAATTCTGATGTAATTACTAGGAGCATCATCCGGGTGAGATATCAGAATAAGTGTTCCATTTTAGCGGGCAGCTTGATCTGGCTCTTGAAGACTAGCTTTGAATAACCATTCCGATTGTCATAATTCAAATTATAGTTTCAGGTGACGCAGTATTTATACTCCCTTTATATTAACTCGTGGCGTCTGCTTGCTTGCCGGCTTGCCGTCAAAAATTCTTTGGATCGATTTTTGACCCTTTTCCCGTGATCCAATCGAGCTGAAACTTGGCAAGTAGACTCGGGGCGACGATCAAGAAGATCTATCAAATTTTCGTTAAAAAAATTAATAATTATAGTACAATTTCGAATTTTTAGAAATTTTATTGGTTTTTTCAAATCGGAATCATTACAAAAGTTTGATTAGCAACGGCGGCCCGATAACGTCGCGGAATATTTTCTAAATTTGAATTACTCCGTCGGTATACACAATATGTACTTCACTACGAATGTCGAAAATCTAAATTGACTGAAAAATGTTTTTAGAATTTAATCGTCAAAGCATGAAGTGTCTTATCAAAGCTCAAAACATCTGACATTTTAGAAATATATTAAATTACTGTAAGTTTAGTGTTATATGTTTTAATTGTTGTTATATTTTACAAAGAAAGGAAGTATGATAAAAACTTGGTTTTTATGGGTTACTTTTTTCTTTTACTACATTATAGAGGGGCGCCCGCGCAGTTTCTGTATCCGAGATCAACATTCCTTATATGGAAGAGAAATCAATGGACCATATGGTGCCCGGGGCTGTCACCCGGCGTAGCAAGATCGCAGCTTCCCGCAGACCAATATGTGGGCAAACTCATTCGTATTATTTATATTAGCCGGCCATCATTTAGCGACTCTGTCATTATGTCGTGTTATTTCAAAGTGCTTGCAGTTTTTTTACATCACACACCCAGGGTCGTACTATGAGACTACTATTCACAACATGGCCCCTCAATACATAACCGACTTCTGCATTCTATTCTCCGCAAATAATAGACAACTAACACTTCGCTCAGCATCAACATCTAATACAAACAGGTTAGCTGAAGTAAATCGCGCCCACAAAACTAATTTCGGTGATCGTGCTTTCGCGGTGGCTGGACCAAAGTTATGGAACAAACTACCTAATAAACTGAGACAAACAGACAGCTTACCACAGTTCAAAAAACAACTTAAGACGCATTTATTTAGACAATCCTATAAAAACCTATAGAATTTGACCACAACAACGCTAGCTAATGTTTTCCACTCCTAGTGTGCACTTCGTGAAAACACCTAATTCTTTCAGGCACTCCTAACTATTATAGTATTAAACTTTAATTCCATTTCTTGCATGCCACCTAGTGAATAAGTAATAGTAAATAAGTTTTTTCTTTTCTAGCCTAAAGTTGTTTTGTAAGATAATAATTTTTCTGTGTAAAGCGCCCTTGAGGTGAGTATTCGCGAAAACGGCGCTATACAAGTTATCCAATTATAATCATGAGCAATAGCTCCCATATTGGCCCTACACTTTCTTCGCCCCGCTGACACTCGTGGAAATACGAGCGGGACGGGGAGACGTCCACACGGAACCTCTTCCCTGCCTCCAAGGCGCAGGGACAAATAACAATTTGGAACATACTTTTCATGCACACTTCCAACATTCAATGCTTCTGATTTTGTATATATGTTGCGCGTCTGGTGTCAAGCGTGTGGATGTTGTAACTTTGATATATTTTGGCTTACATCATCGAAACTATCCAATAGATACTTAATTTTTTTTACATTAATGTCAACAATGTAAAAACTTTTTCAAGTACCCTTAATTTTATATATTTTCAATTTTTATGTAATTTGTATGATTATTTTTAAATATTTATTTAAAGTTTTCATGCAACATGTATGGTGGCACGCTACCGCCACCTATGAAAATAGATAAAAACATATAATTCACCAAACACATTTCTAAATAAAAAATGCGTATGTAGCGGTACGGTACCTACCTAGTCCGGCAAAATTCAATAATAAATAAATGCACATACATTTTCTTTACTTGTATTTACTAATTAATAAATATACATATAGGTATTAATTAGCCTTTTTAAATTTTGATGTTAATTTCTGTCGCACCTCAATTGATATGTATTGCGAGATGTCAGATATTACAAATCATATGCGACTACCGTAAGGCTCGCTCGTTTTTATATTGTTTGTGATTTGTGAACCATTGAAAAATAAAATATGAGTATTATGAGATTTAAAATGGATAATTCTTAAATCAAATGAAAATTACACAGTTAAAAATTATATATTAGGTCCTTACATATGAAATTGGCGTTTAGTATGGGAGGAACATAAAGCCGATTTTTTTTTATTATAATATATTTATTTAATCAAAGTATATACCATTGCTATCTATGCACTTTTTCCATCTCATAGGTAGTTCATCGATCCCTTTACTTAAAAAACCATTCGGACGGGAATCAATAAAATCTTTGAAGGCGGTTTGGACTGCCCCATCGGAGTTGAATTTTTTCCTTTGCAAGAAGTTATCCAAATTTCGAAAAAAATGGTAATCTATTGGGGCAAGGTCCGGAGAGTACGGTGGATGTCTTAGACATTCCAATTGAAGCTCCTCTAATTTGGTAGCCGTCTGTTGTGCAGTGTGTGGTCTAGCGTTATCATGAAGCAGCAGTGGCCTAGAGCGATTACCCAGCCTCGATTGTTTAGCAGCTAGCTTTTCCATCATGGTTTGCAGTTGCTGACAATAGACATCTGCCGTAATCGTCTGGCCAGATTTAAGGAAACTGTAGTGAACGACACCAGCACTAGTCCACCAAACGCTCACAAGTAACTTTTTTGGAGTCAATTTTCGCTTGGGGCATGGTTTGCCTGGTTCGGCAGGGTTCAGCCACTGCGATGAGCGCTTCCGATTATCGTACAAGATCCACTTTTCATTACAGGTAATGATTCGATTTAAAATCCCTTCATTATTGTGCCGGTTGAGTAATGCAACGCAGCAGTCAACGCGCGTTTGTTGATTTGCTTCACTCAATTCGTGAGGTACCCACCTTTCAAGCTTTTTCACCTTACCAATTTGCTTCAAGTGGATTAAAACACTAACACCGCAGCCTGCAGCTAACTCGGATGTGGTTTGCGATGGATCCGCTTCCACAATAGCCTTCAATTCTTCATTATCAACTTTGGTCTCCGGCCGTCCACGGGGCTTGTTCTGCAGGTCGAAATTTCCAGAACGAAAACGTTGGAACCAAAAACGCACTGTGTTTTCTTTTGCGGCACCGTCGCCATACACATCATTAATCCTTCGAGCCGTTTCTGCAGCACTGGTGCCACGGTGGAACTCGTACTCGTAAATAACGCGATATTTCAAGTTTTTCATTTTGTAAACTGAGTGACGCAAAGAAAAAAACAATTGAGGAAAAAACAAATGAATTATAATTTTCAAAACACAAATACATGAGTAAATAGCTGTATAAATTTGGATTTGGAATTCCTAACCAAAGGGAAGATATTTGAGATCAAATTTGCCAGTACGGCAAAACGTGAATTTCATATGTAAGGACCTAATTATATTTAACAAATTTTCCGATGAGTAGATGGCACACGTAATTTGGCACATATCCACGAAACGAGACGATGAATCTCTGATATTTAGGTGTATTGGTGCATATCTCAGTGCAGTGCACTGTTGTTGAGATATTGATTCATAGAAACGGACAAGGAATTAGGTGATCTGGAGCCTGTAGAGTAAACTAGTAGGGTCGACCTGTGTAAAAAGGGTTGTAAAAACCACGCAAAAATAAATTATCGAAGTTATCTTCTTTTTGCGCACGGGGGATACATCTTTTATTGTAACGGAAGTTGCGCACGCGCAGTATGCGCATTGTAGCGGAAAAGCGTGTAGCGGGAATGCTAGACCTCGAAATGCGCGCGCATCCATTAAACTGTCAAAAATGTATTCACTTGAAATTACTGTTCCAGTAATGTAAATAATGTATCGTCGACCATATTGAGTCGAGTACCAATCATTTTCGGCTTCAAAATCGGTGTATGGCTGCTATATTGTCAAGGGGGGTGGCTTTGGGAGACGAAAGATTTATTGATTATTATAATTAATTCACCAAGTCGCAAAACACGAATCAATCCGCAGCATTCATTGACACTATTTCTTAAATTATCACTCGTCTATGAACACTTTATTATCGCTTGTTAACGCTTTCCAGAAAATTCTGTTCAATAATCGCACGTAAAATATACGTAGGCCGCTATAGCGTAATTGAATAACGCGCCTGCCCCGGATAGGAGGAGATCCGTGGTTCGAATCCCGGTAGCAGCCAAATAGTTTTTCGTGGATTTTATTTTTCTATATGCCTTTCTAATTTATTAATTAATTTGTTTTTTTTTGTATAATAGGTTTCAAGACGCGATTGTTATGATATCACAGGCCAATTAGAATAGACCCATTTATCTAGTGTGTACCTCGTCGATATACAAATTCATATTTAGACATTGCAGCGGCAGTGACAATCGTCACGGTGCATTTTTCCGCCGAAGATGCGCTATTAAGGCGATAGACGTCGCTGGTGAATCAGCCGCCAAGGTCGGACTGTTGTTACGGAGGTGTCGGCCAATCAGGCGCGGCCACGAATATTATTCAGCTACATGGCTCTGGCAATGACAACTTAACCTTCCTCCCACGTCGCGCGCCATTTCAATCGGCTAGCGCAAGACACCAGTTCAACAACGAAAAATATGGGTTTTTTTCTGATACCTTTACCACCATGTTGGATGTAGTTTTGGAATTGCTTATTGCTTAAAGGCACCGATACACATGCTTATTAGTGGCACGTGAGCACGCGCAGTATTGACCTTCTTTAGCCCTTGCTTATTAGTGGCATATGTAGTAGTGGCATGCTCAAAAATCAACCGCCGGATGATTTACGAGCGTGCCACTAATGTCATTCACCACGAGAAGGGGTATCTTTTGAGTATATGTGAACAGGCTTGCTTATTATGAGCATGCTTATGTCATTCGCGGCTAGTATTGATTATCAATGCGATCTTCTCAGTCCGCGACAGGTGAAACGAATATGGCGCGTTGGGGAGATGACAAAACATTACTTTTCGTAACTTATTATAGGAATCACGAATGTCTGTGGAATACTCGGTCACCGCTATGTAAAAATAATATAGCAGGAAATAATGTTTATGAAACTTTATTAAAAGACATGAATGATTCAAATCTTACAATAAAAATTATAAAAACGATAATTAAAAATATTTTAATTTATTGGTTCACTTGAATTTTCTGAACAGAACAGTTTTGCGAAGTTTCAATTTTGAACTAGAGTTCCTCTCTATTATATGACAAGAGCATGTCATTAATAAGCATGTGTGTGTGATTGTTAGCTTTGAGCATGCTTATTTATGAGCATACTTAAAATAAGTATGCTCAAATAATTGACCAAACACATATCTAAACAAAATGCGTATGTAGGTATACGGTACCTACCTAGTAGTGCGGCAAAATTCAATAATAAATAAATGCACATACATTTTCTTTACTTGTATTTACTAATTAATAAATATATAAGTATTAGCTTTTTTTAAATATTGATTCCAAATATCTATTTCGGCGTATTCATTCTGGATGTTGCATTCTAGATATTGGCGAGTTCCTTTGATATACATGCAGTGTATCGAAGCCGGTCTACGTCAAAATAATCAGTGTGGTTTGTATAAAGTACATATGTTAGGTTTTTGATATTAATAATCACAATATATAACAACAATAAGCAGATAAAATCCAGACTGCTGTCCAGAAACACCAAGATATTAGTGTACAAAACGCTTATTAGGCCAGTGCTCACGTACGCAGCTGAGACGTGGGTACTAACTAAGAGGAATGAGCGAGCACTGGACGTTTTTGAAAGGAAAATTTTGAGGCGTATCTTCGGACCGGTTCTAGAAAATGGACTTTGGCGCAGACGTTACAACAATAAGCTCTATACTCTATTTATAAAACTGGGAAGACTTCGGTGGCTGGGTCATGTGGAGAGAATGTCCGAGCATCAAGCACCAAAGTCCCTGCTGAACTCAAGGCCAATAGGGCGAAGAGCTTAGGAAGGCCAAAATTAAGATGGAGTGACAACGTCCTCAAAGATATCTCTGCCTTAGAGCTTCGAAACAGCTGGCACTAGACCGAGATGAGTGGAGGAAAATTATTGAGGAGGCCAAGACCCACCAAGGGTTGTAGTGCCAAGAATGATGATGATGATGAATTTCAATATATTGACTTAAGTTGTTACCGTGCGGGCTGATTCGTCTGCATGCAAAACAGCAGGCAGATTGGATACAGAGGACGTACACAGACAGTCTAGCAAAAAATATGTATCAATTATAATTCTATCGCGACAATCGTAAACTTAAAACAATTATACAATTAGACGAGTTGTATTGTGAGACGAATTATCACATGTCACAGAGACGAAGCTATTTATATCGGAAACGTGTACGGAAGTCTTTATAGGTGGCCACAGGGGTTACGATCTGTGGGAGCTGGTTTAAGTGATCACTTTACACAACGCAATGTTCACCAACTTCACCGTAAAAAGTAAAAACATGCAGGGGGCGGCGTGATACATGTCTGAGACATTTTACTCACTGTTTTCTAAAATCATTTTTTTATTTTATTTTTTATTTTACAACAATATTTATTACATAATTGAACATAATACCTCTCCGTTTAAGAGCATTGCTCTTATGCTCGGACGAGGTACTTTGCATTTTTATTTATTTTTTATTTATTTATTTTTGGGAAAATTAACAGCATATTAACATATTAATAAACTAGCTGGTCGTACCCGGCGTTGCACGGGTTAAGGATTAAGTAAAAAATAAGTTTGTGAGGGAAAAGAAAGGGTCCGCTGTTCTTTAAAAAACAATGTTTTCATCTAATGTTAACATAAGTTATTGCAACATAACTGTAATACTTAGATATATGGTATCGCAGACTTTTTTGTAGATATTAATGTCCTCTATAAAACTGTAGTAAATTACTTTGCTCTATTGGCAATAATTTCCGCAGCGCACGCAATATAAGGTTTTTTTTTTCGTACTTTTTTCACACGTTGGGTTACATTATCGAAGTTTTCATACGGATCCCTAACATTTTTGAAAATATTCTATAGCCTATGTTCATCACGGATAATGTAGGATTCTGAATGTGAAAAATTTTTTCAAATCGGTCCAGTAGTTTCGGAGCCTATTCAATCCAAACACACAATCAAATCTTTCCTCTTTATAATATTAGTATAGATATAAAATAATGGATTTTAAAATTGTGCCAATTACAAATTTTCCTCTGAATATAGTAATTTATTAGAACAAGTGTGACGTAGTAAAATATATATTTTTAATTATTTTAACAGCGAGTGGATAGGGTGGAAGGGAATGTGGGACGGGAGTAGAAGGGAAGAGAAATTGTACGAATTAGATTGAGTGCGTTTGTGTAAATATTGTTTGTTTTATGTTTCTTATCGTTGAGTTGAAAATGTCAATGTGGTGATAGTTTGTGTTAAATGAATTTGTGGGTCTGTACGTAAAGGAGTTTTGTTTTGAGTTGGTCTCACAAAAGAGGAGATGAAAATTAGGTGAATTATTTCACATTATATATATATGGGATGAAGTAGTGGGGTGAAATATTTTTGATTTTGAGGGTAATGGTGTCAATTAATTTGTTTTTCAATTGTTTTTTACATTTTTTATTTCGATTGGGAGTTTGTTAAAAAATGTTACGCCAATTATCAAATTTTTTGAAAGTTGTATATATCAATCTGTATTCTATCATAAATTTGAGAGGACTATGCTAGAGACACCTTTCTATGATATACATATGTTTCGCCGCAGGTAATGATACGTCTATATTTTTAAATTGGAATATTCGGCCATATTCTGAAATAAGCTAACCCTCTGAGACCATATGTATGTTCAAACGAACACTAACTTTGCGATTTTATTTTTCCCATAATATATCGAATATAAATATCGGGTTTTTGTTTTCTGATTGCTGGCAATCTTGTCTATGGCGTCTATTTTTTTCCGCTTGCCTGCGATACGTAATCCCGCCTAAATTGTCGTTTGCATTTTGACAGATCAACTCTCAGTGAATCTTCCAATTCCGTCCGTTGATATTTGCATATTTTAAGGATAAACTCACCTTAATTAATCCATTTTTTTATTCAAATAATATATATTTTGTTGCCTAAGGGTGTATTCTAACTATAACATTAGTAAATACAACAATTTTCGAAGTAATTTGTCAGAATATTCAACTATAAGTTCTATAACAACTTCTAAACTATAAGAAAAAAAAAAACACCAAAAATTTTCAAAAAATTCTGTGATGTGTTTGATACATCAAATATTTTTTACAACTGCCATAATTAATTCAGGTTTTAGAGGGCTAAATCGCTAATTCTGTATCTTGACAGTTATCATATAACATTGCAGTGGCGTTAATTTTGAAGTTTTAAGTTTGAAATTAACGAATTCAATCAATTAGAAATCTCGTTACTCATAATTGTGAATAAATTAACGTTTGTTTATTAAGTTTCTGAGCTTTCTGTTTGATTGAATTCATTTCAAACCCCTCAAACTTAAACGTCAAAATTGGCAGCATTACAATGTTATACAATAACTGTCAAGACACAGAAATACCTATATTGCTATTTCAGAATACGGCCGATGAAGCAATATTCTTTTAAAAAATGTTCTTAGGTTTGCACGCCCGTTCAGAATCTTCTGGTTCGCGTATTCTGGGATATTCTGCCGTGTTTCTACGAACTTTCTGGCCAAGTAGGTATTCTGTTCTGTAAAGTTCTGCGTTTTTTGAAAAAAATCGCGTTAAAGTTCTGAAAAATTACGCGAGACCACACGAGACTCTGCTGTACGAAGTACGTATTTAATGAAAAGATTATTAAACAGATCGTTAGTTAACTTTGTAAAAACCACTACCAGATTTTAGGTCTACCGGTTTCGAGACGTACCCGTCTCTTCGTCAGGACCAACACTACACCACTACATTCACAACACTACACACCTCAACCATAGTATTGTTACACTTCCACCAATAATTGATCACATGCGTGTTAGTCTTGTCAGGGACAAACATGCACTGATTAGCCTAATGAACCATCAGGGATCTACCGAAAGAGAGTGAGAGGGGGCGGGGTCTAAAGTGGGTGTTACCCCATCTTTCATAATAATCATCCATAATCAGTGCATGTTTGTCCCTGACAAGACTAACACGCATGTGATCAATTATTGGTGGAAGTGTAACAATACTATGGTTGAGGTGTGTAGTGTTGTGAATGTAGTGGTGTAGTGTTGGTCCTGACGAAGAGACGGGTACGTCTCGAAACCGGTAGACCTAAAATCTGGAAGTGGTTTTTACAAAGTTAACTAACAATCTGTTATAATGTCTAACCACAAAGTTAATGCTTTAAATATTAATAATAAGATTATTAAAATTCATACCTGAATTTCTTCTGCATCGTTAAGGGTTCCCTGTTAAATAAATCACGGAGACGCGCGGCGCAATAGCCCAGAAAACCATGTAGATGATGAAATAATTCAACCCTCCTCATAAATCAGCAGTCTCTAAAATCGTCCCTGAATTCACTTTCTCCCCCGAATCTCCCCTTTGTATAAAACTTTACACAGCGTAATTATGCAGGGGGTCTCATAGCTAATTGCATATCTCCGAGTTAATTTAAGGAAACCCTAGATGACACTGTTCTATAAATACACAAAATATAAAATAAATAAAAAATCACGTAAGACAGATATGCAATTAAAAAGATTCAAGTACATATAATAGATGTAAGTAAATTAAAAAGAGAAGTTTAAACAGGAAGAAGAAAAAGAAAAAATTATTTATCCATTACCATCTAGTTGAGACGTAAAGAATTGTTTCAATTTAGTCCTACACACAGTTATACTATCAGCTGAAATGTCGACCAACTAAATCTAATATTATTTAATGGTAAATGTATTACCATTGAATAATAAGATTTGCGGATGATACAGTACTGTTTGCAGTCAATGCTCAAGACCTTCAAACACTAGCAAAAAACGTGCATGATGAGTAACAAGCATGGCCTGAAGATGATCACTCGCAAAGCAAAATTGTTGATGGCATCAAAAAGATCACTTCCAATGATAAAAATAACCTTAAAAAATGAACCATAGAAAGAGTCAAGCTATACAAATAAGGCGAATGGGTGAAAGAGAAATGGGATCCATCGCAAGAAGTAAAAGAGAGATGGCAAGAAGCGCGTTTCTCGAAGAATGAGACTGTTATTTTTTTATTCGGTCATCCAATAGGGAGACAAAACACAGAAAAAACTAACCCATAAAAACCAAGTTTTAACAATACTCCCTTTCTCATTGAATCGGGTTTCGTGCCTACTGCACGCGTCGGGGTCACTACTCAGTTGTATGAAAAAACCATTAAAATTTCGAAAAATCCAAAATTATACTGTAATTATTAATAAGGCAATTTGATATAAATGGTGGATCAAACAATTTTACAGTTTCATTTAAGTGATTGTTTGTAATTTTTTGTATTTGTTGGGCACTTACTATGTAACAATTTCTTTCAGACATTTTTTGGAGAGTTTAAACCCATGTACAATTTGTTACTTATTTATGATTACTACGCTACCGGTTTCGACACGTACGTGTCTTTAACGAGCTTTATTTAAACTTTAAATAATTAAAAAATAAGTTTAAGTTTAAATAACGCTCGTTAATGACACGGACGTGTCGAAACCGGTAGCGTAGTAATCATAAATAAGCAACAAATTGCACATAAGTTTAAACTCTCCAAAAATTGTTTGATTGTTGAAATTGATAAATTGATAAAAGTTCCGTAATATACAGGGTTATTTGTAAAATATTAATAACCTCGCAGGACTATATCCCTGCCTTGATTATGAGTCGAAAATGTTCAAGCTATTATGACTTAATATCAATAGTTATGGAGATATGCGACATCAAAGTTGGCATTTTTTTTTCAATATTTCTGGCTTATTTTTTGTAAAACGTTTGACTATCATTACAGTAAATTATATCGAATATGAAAAATTCATTCCCTTTAATACAAGTCAAATAAAAACAATCTGAAAACATTCCAATTGGAATTTTTTCAGAGTTTTTATCATTTTATTTAACGTGTATTGAAACGAATGAATTTTTCGTAATCGATATGAGTTACTGTAATGATAGTCCAACGTTTAACAAAAAATAAGTCAGAAATATTGAAAAAAAATGCAAACTTTGGTGTCGCATATCTCCATAACTATTGATATTAAGTCATAATAGCTTGAACATTTTCGACTCATAATCAAGACAGGAATATAGCCCTGCGAGGTTATTAATGTTTTACAAATAACCCTGTATATAATTCACATGGTCATATATATATCATGGTATATAATTCAGGAAGGGGGACGAGTTTCTAGTATCTGCCTCACCTTATGGCGATACTCTTCATACTTAGTATTAAAAATATTTATTGAATTCAAGAGGTTATTATAATCTGAGCATATGCGTGGGATGGGAGAGGATTTCCTATTATTCGTATTTATTTATTTATTTAATGGTTCACAAACATTGAAAAACACACAACACGATATGGATAATATAATTATAATTCAATTAGTTCAAATGCTTTTCATCACTTAAATGTGAACACGGTTAACATAGAGATAAAATAAAGGCTAAAACATACAAGAAAGAACAGAGAAAAGTGATGTTATAGAGTGACGTTGAATAAAGAGACTAAACTCTAATAATAATAGGTAATAGTTCTCTTATATTCGTGGAAACTATCATGGAATATGTCAATGAGGACGTTGTGGTTATCTTCTATTTTGTTAAGTTATGATAAGTATGATAAGTTAGAAAGGAAAAAAGGTACTTTTTAAGGTAAGGTAAGATAAGACGTTATTTTCCAACCGTGACCTAAGTCTACAACTTAGAATGCGTATGGTTCGATGTGATATTCTCGCCATCCTGGATCACTCATCCTTACACCCGACCAAACCCACCTCCTACTGAAAATACATCTTCAGCTTAGTTTCAAACTTGATAGATTTACTAATAGAGTAACTTTGTTGGACATTATAGTCCCGGTTTAACAGCACAATAACACGATAACCCACGGTGTTCGTATATGGCAACATATCCGAAACAGGTTGTACAGACGCGAGACTGCTTTCTGAATGAATATTAAATTAGCGCCTACTGCTGTCGTGGTGGGAGCTCAGCCTGGCTCTGTTCCTAGTGCCAGCTGTTGCTTGCCCAACGTAACTTGGCGGGCGGCGACTTTGGACATTTGGAACTAAAACCCGCCCCGCCCGCACCCCCTCGCCCTGTCATTTATTTCAATCTCGTATTTGCGCGCGAGCTGTGACATCTTGATTTCCATTATACACTTAGGCCCGGTTGTTTCAAGTTCGATCAAAGGAAGCGGTCGATCAAAACGTAGATTTTTATGAAAACGGATCGTCTGATTGGTGGAGAACGTAAAAATCTACGCTTTAAAAGAACGCTTACTTTAATCCAACTTGAAACAACCGGCCCTTAGTTATGTCAAAATGTCCAAAACATCCGGGATGGTGCAAGAACAATTGCCAATGAAGTATTAAAGTTTTGCGAAGCTGAAAAAGCGAATAATGGACCGATATTACCTTCTAACAGTTTGACAGACAGAACGGCCGCCATTACTGTACGGTTTCTTTAGTGCTGCCCGACCAAATTTCTGTATTTAATACGACATTCTGTCCATTATGTGTTGTGTAATAAATTTACACCCTGACAACTTCTGTTGCGCGACATGGACGACCTCCGTCGCACGCCAGTTTATACTGGTACGTCTATACGGAGTCGGAGCTTTGGAATAGTGGAATATGAAGGATACGCGGCCAGATAAAGTTTAATTAATCTGCCGACACGGCTGTGGGAAATATACGACAGTGTTTTCGCATTCGAGTAAAGCCTACAGAGAGCCTTTGAGAATGATTAATAACCTGTGGACTGCTTATGTGGGGTGGGGCAGATTCAGGCACATCAAATATAATTCACCCGTCTAAAATTGACTTATTTTTTTATTAATAATAAACGTCCAAGTGGGCTTTTGCAGTACAAGAAAGTTAAATGGATTTTTATACGCCTAACAAAAAACACGTTTTACAGTAAATAATTTAAAAAAATAATAATATAAATAGAACGTATTTAAGATAAATGAACAATACTCAAAATTAATTAAATTTTTATTTTATATTAAGTTATCTACTTACAAATTACTTAATTGTGTAAATTTATCATATAATTCTTTAGAATATTTCTTTACAATGTTATTATCTTTGCTTAAAATTTTATTATATTTCCCTCTTTACTATATTAATTTTTTAATTGTTTGCTTATTGTTAGTTTTTCTTTTTAAATTGTTGTCTCACATAAATGCATTAATTATCGCATATTAGTAACTACATTATTATTAAATTTTAAATGCCTACGGAGCTTCGAGATTCTTTTATATTAATATGAAGAAATGTTCCAATTTCAAATTTATTAATTTTAGTCGACAGAATCAACTTTGACATTAGGGATCGGAAGAAAATGTTAAATTCGATAAATTAAGGTAATGTTGAATTTAGATTTCTAATATCTCAGGAAAACATTGGTTTAGAAAAAAAACAAATAGAACGTTCAATATAAATATGCCACGGGTTTAAGGGGTGGGGTAAGGGTTTTAACTTTTTTTTTTGCATTTTATTTTTAATTTTTTAATTGAATGTATAAGATCGCAAGAATATTGTGTCAAAATTTCAAGTCAATCGGAGCAAAATTGACGAAATTATGAACATTTGAGCGATGCTCAGACTGATTTTCTATACCTGCTTGGGAAGCTGAGAGACGCGCTCACCTGAGGACTACCGGACGTGCTATTGTATTGGAAGAGTTTTGCGTAGACAAGGACAAAAAGATGCTGATGATGAAAGCTCTTTGCTGTATGAACATGGCATCGACGATTATGTGTAAGTATAAAATAAGTGTCGAGTTTTATTTTGAATTTTACAGTGTGCAAAACTTTAAAGCGTTTTCCCCACATCTCACGTTTTCAAAGTCGGTGTCCCTCATAACTTCAAAACTATTACACCGATCCTTTTGAAATTTTGAATGCTATTTCTGTACATAATTTACTAGGTAACGCTGGAGACTTTTTTCAAATTTGTTAATAATTTTCATTTTTTAATAACAAATTAGCCAATTTTTTCCGCAAAAAATCGCGTTTTTCCCTTCAAAGTGTTCCAAAAAAAATGGAAAATTGAAATTTCAAAAAACCCCCCCAGCGTTATCTGGGGAAACCTATTATCTCACAAATGAACTTTGAGTTTTTGATTTCAGATGATCCAGCACCAAGTTATCATGGACACCGCAATTCTACTTTTTTCCGAGACACGTCCGAATAATTGCTGCCATTGCCGTTTTTTTTAATATTTCTTTTTGAAAATTTTACAAAATATTCTTCGAATATCATATTTTAATTTACCATTGGTTTTAATAAAGAAATTTTAACTGTGTCGTCACAAAAAATTCACAAAAACATTCCTTTTTTTGTACGAATTAACCTTACCCCCCCTTAAAGAACGCCGATGCATAATATGTTTATTTTTTTTAAAGTTAGTTAAGTACTTGTTTTATTATAACATATAACAGTACATAAATTTGTTACACGTTTAATTGTTTTATGGATAAGAAAAGAAATAATATTGCATAATCAAATCTTGTAGGCGAAGAAAATAAATTATGGCTAAAATTTAACAGCATATATTTTGTTATATTATTGTGACGGATCAAGAAATTTTTAAAAGCTTTAAAAATGGTTGGATAATATAATAATTATTATCAATGTGCTAAACTTACATTAAACTTAAAATAACAACATACTGGCGCGGTGTACATAACCGATATCATGTGGTTCACGAACACTATTGAAGTGTATTGATACACAACACAGTCTTGGAGTGCCATGACCAAAAAATAGATTTGTTCTTTTCTACGGGATGTATGTACGAGATGATTATACTTAAGTTAATCCCGGTTATACTATATTACCAAAGCTATATAATTTTATATTAGATTTGATAGAGGCATTTTATATGTGGGTCTAACAGAAGATTGATTGAAAAAATATGGAGAGCATAAAGAGTACCAGTATTTGTCAAATTGAACTAAAATAATTGATTTGTATTTAACTTGTTGATTGAGTGAGATATCTTACATTTTTATTATACTATGATTTTCTACGCTTTTGCTTTTATTGCTTTTCACTCTGTATTATTATTATATATATTTTTTAATTTTTATTGTATTATGCTTTCCTTAAGCTTCTACCTTTGTTATATGTTTGCTTTTTACTTTATATTATATTTGAGTATTTCCTTTTCACTTTGTTATTGGTTGCATTTCTTGAGCAATCATTTAATTTTTATTTAAAGTATTCATTCTATGAATGTACACATTACCTTATTAGTAGGGCGTTAATAGAATATGGTCTGAGGGCCGGTTGTTTCAAGTTGGATTAAAGTAAGCGTTCTTTTAAAGCATAGATTTTTACGTTCTCCACCAATCAGACGATCCGTTTTCGTAAAAATCTATGCTTTTATCGACCGCTTACTTTGATCGAACTTGAAACAACCGGGCCTTGAATCGGACGAATAAAGTTACCAAAATAATTCAACTGCAATATGTCAGACATCCAGATGATACAACTTCTCATAAATCCCTTAAAGATTACAAATTCTGTATTTTCTTTTACTACTGGTTAAACAGCCGGCCCGTATAAATAGTGCTGTATTAAATTGCTGACCGTATCGGCCATGCGAATATTCTGAAAGAAAAAATTAAAAATCGACATTTACCGCCGCCGCCGATCAGCTGTTCCGTTTCGGCGACGCCATTTTCGCCCTTCGTTCAAAATTAGAACCGACGAACATAATGACAGGCCGGCGGCTATAAAACTAGTACGTCTCCCGGCGGGCGGTGTTTTACGAACTCGGGGCATGTTGGAACGTTTTTAAAAATTAAATTACGAATTGAGTCGCGTGGATTGAGTGTGATGAGGATATTTCCCGCATGACGACGGTTTTCTCTGCAGAGACTGGGCGTGGCTGGACGGCCCGCGGCGCCCGTCTGGGGGGTTCTCCCCAAAGAGGGGGTCGTACCCCGCAGTTGCAAGCAGAATTGACTTTCATCGATGTTGACTCAATTCGATGTTCGCCCTATTTTGCAGGGATAGACATATTCGTGTACTCTAATAAAAAAGATAGATGTAACGCACTGTCAGTTACTACAGTGATAGTCCAACATAGACGTACTATAAATGTAGACTAGTTACAAACCAAAATATCAGAACTGTAACACGAATTACTGTGAACGTAGACGCACATCGCGGGAGTTGGTTAGCTGCACTGTAAGAAGAAAAGAGAAAACATCATAGACTACCAACGTAAAAAATACATAAATCTCCGTCGGTTTGAATTTCTCTACAAATTATTGAAATATAACTCACATATGAAAGGTTGTATCCTCTTCTTTGTTATGTGATGAAGCATTACAACGATTAACACAACAAACAGACATATTTCAAGTTGGATTTTTTTAATTGTTAAGGCAAAAAGTAAACACTGCGATTAGCTACAACTTCATACGTATTCGTTCTCCAAAATTATGTTTTATTGCCCTTTCTTATACGTGGTTATGAAAATAATTTCTATCTCTTTCTGACTGATACATTTAGTACGTAATAGAAGACAGCAGAGTCTAGAATGTCTCAGATTTGTTTTTTAGTGACTAGTCTATATTTATAGTACAACTATGTAGTCCAACATTTTACAGAAAGTAGGACAGATATGTTGAAAAATAAATGCTAAATTTGATGTCGCTTATCTCCGTAACTGTCGACATTTCACTAAAAGTGTAATGAATATTTTCTATTCAAAATTAAATGAATAAGCCTCCCCTGATATTTTAGCTACTAGCTACGAGACACCTATATATGTATTCAGGTGTCTCATAACTAGTAGCAAAAAAGTTACAGTTGGATTTCTGCCTTGATAGTGAGTCGAAAATGTCGACAAAAATATTTATGGAGATATTCAATATCAAAGTTTGCATTTTTTTTTAATATTTCTGACTTGTTTCAAAAATTGAAACTATCATTACATTAATGTGAGTTAACTTACATCGATTATGAAAATTCATCCGCTTTAATATAAGTCAAATAAAATGATAAAAACCTTGTACAAAATCTTTACAAGATTTTTATTATTTTATTTGAATTGTATTGATTTTTACAAGATTGCATGAACATTTTCTACTCATTATCTAGGCAGGAATCCACGTGTAAAGTTTTTGCTACTAGCTGCGAAACACCCTGTGTATACACATAAAGTACAAGCTTGTAGAATTTTTTTAAATATATATATATATATATATATATATATATATCTATATATATATATATATATATATATACTATATATATATATATATATATATAATTTTTTTTTAACATTTCAAATATAGGAAATATTTATTTTATGAGAGTCAGAAGACTCATGTATAGAGAAAGATAGAGAAGGAGTACAGTTACAAGGTATCATAAATATGCATTTTAAAACAGTTTCATGATTATGTTATGTGTCTATATACGTTTTTTATATATACGTTTTTTAGTTTCAATTATAATTTATTTACGATCGTTTGGGGGAGATTATTTAAGAATATAATACCAAGAAAACTAAAACTAGTGGCAAAATTAAATTTTGGCATGTTAAGTGTACCTCTAAATCTTGTAGATCGAAAATCTTCTTGTGTTTAATGTATTTTTAATTTAAAAATTTGGATTGTTGATTTTTTTGTATAAATCTATTATGTTTCGTACATTGAATTCTTTATATACTTGGGCACTTGGGTAGTCAATTTTTTCTTTATAATTATTTTAATTATCATTTCTTGGGTAGCTTCTAATTTTGATACAGCGTCATGCCCCTCCCCATCCAATAATACCGCACTGTAACCGGGGTTGAACAAAAGCGTAACAAATTATTTTAAGGTTTTTCGTTGTTTCGGATATTTCTAAGCCTCAAAAATACTTTTTTTTTTAAATAAATAGAGATGCGAATACGGAATACGTGTCACATCAATATTTTTACTATTTTCATTTGGAATCATAAGATCCCAATATTGCTATTTTCAGAATATGGCCGATTTAGACCGGCGCCACACTACGCGGATCTTCCGCCGCGTCTCTTCGGTCGTGGAACGCCGGTACATTTCTTTCCATACGATATGCGCTTATCAAACACACTACGCGGATAATCGGTCGATCCACTTGCTTTGCCCATTTGATGCGACGGAAGATAAACGCGGTGTGGCGCCGGCCTTAGTCTGTGATCTAACGTAATTTTGACAAGATTATTTAAGGAAACAAAACAATAAGAAAATTAATTTGTTAATTATTATTGCCTATTGTTCTCTTTTATATAACAATACAGTATGTAGGCGGTGATTACACGAAGCATCTACACAAAATATGGGGTATAAAAGCAAAGGCAGCAATATCAAAAAAAGAAATGAACGCAGTCAGCGAGGATTACTTATTTAGAATGTGCTGAATCCGAGCTTTTATCGCTGCTACCCGTCAAAAATGACGGAACATTAGTTCGCGTCTTTGCTAAACCCTAATATCCATTAATAGTAGTGATGGGTCCGCTCTGTACTCACTACTACAATGTAGTACTACATTACATTGAAGTGCACACTTCACACGTTTTGAAATGTAGTGCACACTACAAACTACACACACTTAAAAGTTATTGAAAGTACATATTTCAAATAAATCTCTGGAAACTGAAAGAACATTTTGGGATCGATCGAAGAAATCTCTGGAAACTGAAACAACCCCCCAAACTTTTTATTTGGGAAAAAATATAATTAGTTCACTAGTACTACACAATTACTTAATTTCATTACTTCACTTCATTAATACTACAATTACTTCATTTCATTACTTCACTTCATTGATACTACAATTACTTCATTACTTCACTTCATTAGTATTACAATTTCGTAGTACTACAATTACTTCACTTCGTGTATGTTTACTACAATTCTAGTGTACATTTTGTAGTCTTCAAACTGGTGTACGTGTGTGTTGTAGTCTTCATTTTGAAATGTAGTTTTCCCTTCGCTAATTAATAGTATCTTTTTGGCGGTCCGCGGTGAGGCAGCGGTAGCGACATCGCTATCGTTGCCGCCTTGGGGTTTGCTGGCCCGGGGTTCAAGCTACATCTCCGGCCGTTTACTTTGTTTTTTTTAGCCGTGAATTCGAACGAAATTACAGACGCTACGCGAAGTTACGGGGACAGACAGACAGACGGACGGACAGACAACGAAATTATTATATGTAGATGGCCTACACATTTATAAGAAACGTGGAAGGGATGGGTACATGCAATCTACAATCCAGTACACTTTAATTAAGTAATCCTCGGTGACTGCAATAAAAATCTTTTTTTATTTTTTTGGATATTGCTATCTTTGCATATATACCCCCATTTAATGAAAAATAAACCTTGATATATAATCCATAAAATGAAAAATAAACCTTAAGACATATACAATACAATGAGAACAAATTGAGCGAATAAGAACACTGTTCTATGTGTTTATTGAAGTAAGTAACATTTTGGGAACCCAATTATTTAAAATATTTTGCTGTCGCTTATGGAATATGGAATAATTGGGTGGGGTGCAACATTTATATATATATACAAAATTCAGAGAATAATTTTTTAAAAAATCTTATTGATAAAGTAGATACGGGATTATCACATATATTACATATGTGATAAACCCACATGTGTAGTGGACACCATTCTAAAGTCACACTTTTATAATTTTTTCACTTTTTTAATATTCACAACAACCAAATTATTTTACAGAATAATAACCAGCTTCTGTTTTGTATCAATTTTAAATAAAGAGATAAACTATAAAGTGTCCGTGATTTAAAGAATTTGAGAATAGTACCAGAAAGTAGGTAGGTACTTGTCCGAACATCTGAGATAAATTTGCATTTTTTGTTTGCGTGTGTGTGTATGACCATAAATGTATGTAAGAATGCATTGTCAGTGACGTCAAGACGATGTGCAAATTTAAACCTCCATTGAATTTCCACGAGGAATCAAGACTGACAGAATATGCCACCACAGTCATTGTCAATTTGTGGCGACACAGATGGCGGTAGTGAGGATATGCTCTCTCTCACATATGAAACAAGATATACAAGTTAAATATACATATATACAACTTCCGAAGAATTGATTGATGTGGTAGTGTGTCATGGGTGGAATTGGTGAACTTCAGCCAGTCGTACGACAGGCTGTAAGCCCTGTGAACACCCAAAAGACTTCAATATCTACTTTCCCATATAAAAAAAAATAGCTCCGTTTCTTTGATACATCTATATTATACAGGGTGTAACAGAGCTAGTCCACAATACTTTACAGGTAGATTTCTGCCTTGATTATGAGTCGAAAATGTTCAAGCAGCCGTGAAGTAATATCGATAGTTGTTGAGTTATGCAATTTTTTTTTCAAATTTTCTGACATATCTTTAACGAAACGTTGAACTATTATTAAAGTTAGTTATATCAATTACGAAAAATTCATTCATTTCAATACAAGTTTAATAAAATGATAAAAACATTGCAGAAATTCCAGTTAGATTTTCTTCCAATTTGAATTGGAATGTTTTTATCACTTTATTTGACTTGTATTAAAGGGAATGAATTTTTCATATTCGACAAGTTACTGTAACGATAGTTCAACTTTTTACAAAAAAAAAACATTCAGGAATATTGAAGAAAAAAATGCAAAATTTAATATTGCACATCTCCGTAACAATTGTTATTAGGTCATGGTTGCTTGAACGTTTTCGTCTCATAATTAAAGCAGGAATCTACCTGTAAAGCATTGTGGACTAGCTCTGTTACAACCTGCGCATCTTTATTAATACGAAGGATTTTAAAATGGTGCGCTATTTACGCAACAACCTAATGTTTGATGCGTTTTTGAATGAGTGCATCCGCGTCTCGTGTCGTGTGGGCCGCTCAGCCAGTAGTGAGTGAGCAAAACCACCCTTCAGAATGGGGGATGAAGAGGCTCTGCCGCCCAGCGGGGTGGGCGCGGCGCCGGATCGATAGCGCCACTGGCCAGCTGCCAGACGAGCCCAAAATGGGAGTGTTTGCCGCATACAGCTCGCCCTTATTTATAGCGAAGATTAGATCGCTCCGCCAATTCCGTTCTTCAGCACTAGATAGATTACCAAATACATTCTTTATAATTGAAAATAATGTTTATTAACAATATTCACTGTCTTACAGAGTCTAGTAAGCAGGATGTACGATGCATGCAAATAAAGTGACCTTATTATGAACGTAAACAAGTCAAAAGTAATGGTTTTCGAGAAAGAGGAAAGTAAGACAACGTATGAAATGCTTGTAGGTAATGAATGTTTGGAACAGGTAGACGAGTTTGTGTAAATTAATGTAAAGCTGATCTTAGCATAATTAATAGAATTAAAAAAGGGTCGCTCAGATGGTTTGGGCATGTTGAATGAATGAGGAATGAATGGTAAGAAAGATATATAATGTTGATTGAATGAGGAAAGAATGGTAAGAAAGATATATAACGCAAGTGTTGATGGCGCCAGAAAGAGAGGGCGACCGCGGAAGACGTGGCATGACCAGATCATCCAGATACTGGAAGATGGTCCCGTTAGAAGCCTCAACAACCGGCGAGCTTGCGTGCGAAGATGTATGAATGTAGATGAGGCGAGAGTTGTATGTCAGGACAGAAGAGTGTGGCGCTCTATCCTCTGCCTACCTCCACGGGGAAACGGCGTGATGGTAAGTAAGTAAGTAAATTAACTGTAACTAGACAATGCAATCCCAATCCCGCGAGATCTCGAGGCATTTTACGAGATCAATCCCGAACCGCAAAATCGGACGAGAATATCGGGGTTATCGGTTTTGTATGCTTAATTGTGTATGTCTATAGAGCTTTTAGTAAGTACTTAAAATTCATGTTCATGTCACATAATGAAAATAGCTTTGAAAAATATTTGCTGTATTTTATCAACCTAATTAATATAGTAATAAAAACTACTACTAAATCTACTGCATTGACTGTTGGACGCTTGGAAAAGCAAGCAAGCAGACGCCACGAGTTAATATAAAGGAAGTAAAAATTAGAAATTTTCAAAAAAGAAAACTTTATGTTCACAACCATAAATACCTTTCTATGGTTGAATATATTGCAGTATTGAGGCATTCGTGGGTCAACCCCGATAGCTGACCTCCTTCGGGGTCGTTTATCCCTTCTCGCCCACCCTGGCTCTGTAGGCCAGTTACGGCTCAGAGCCAAGCAGTTTTCTGTCTGCATTTTGCTAAAATCGAACACCCGATCCACAGATCAGCAAGCAAACCTATGCATAAGAATTTATCACATCTCGCCATAATCGTAGAATAACGACGCATGTGATTTTTCTGAAGCTTTATCACTCCCTTTATAACTCGTGGCGTTTGCTTGCCTGCTCGCTTGCCGGCTTGCCGTCAAAAAAAACTTTGGATCGATTTTTGACCCTTTTCCCGTGATCCAATCGAGCTGAAACTTGGCGAGTAGACTCGTGGCGACGATCAAGAAGATCTATCAAATTTTCGTTAAAAAAAATAATTATTATAGCGTAATTTCGGATTTTAGAAATTTTATTGTTTTTTCAAATTGGAATCATTAGAAAAGTTTGATTACGGCGGCCCGATAACGTCGCGGAATATTTTCTGAATTTGAATTACTCCGTCGGTATACATAATAGGTACCTCACTAAGAATGTCGAAAATCTAAATTGACTCACAAATGTTTTTAGAATTTAATCTTCAAAGCATGAAGTGTCTTATCAAAGCTCAAAACATCTGACATTTTAGAAATATATTAAATTACTGTAAGTTTAGTGTTATGTTATATGTTTTAATTCGTCTTTAATTGTTGTTATATTTTACAAAGAAAGGGAGTATAATAAAAACTTGGATTTCATTGGTTACTTTTTTTACATAAAGACACTTTATGTCATAGCTCGATAACTACAAAAGATTTTCCTTTGAAATTTGGGTTCTTTATTTAAAGTTGATACCTTTCAAACCTCAAATAAGTGTAGTCAGCGCAGTACAACGACGTTTTTACACATGCTGCATTGTTCTACGATCGCAAATCAGAACCGTCGCTATACCGACTTCGTATGACGAAGGTTAAATTAATGGTAAAAAATACACTTTTTATATACCATTAGATGGCTTCTTTTTTTCACCTTTTAACTATCCAAAAAAGTCGATATGGGATTTTTTGCACATCCGTCATTGTTCTACGATCATGACGATCTATGAATTCATTTTATTTTATTTCTAACAAACAGTAGGTACAAAGTAAAAATATTTTGTGAACATTTTGAATATTATATAATCACACAATACACTTTTTATTGTAAACTAATAACAAATAATGTCTTAATGATAAAATAATATTCAGAACAAAATAAAGACTGTCTCAAATCAATAAATCCAATTTAGGAATGAGACCATGATTATACACTTTTTACGGTAAATTAATAATAAATAATGTGATTTATAGATTATTTATTTGTGGGATCTTATAACTAGTAACTTGAAATTAAAATAAAACACAAATCACTTTGTTTTCACCAATTTGGTGAAAACAAAGTGATTTGTGTTTTTTTAATAATAATGTCACCACAAAGTTGAAACCTTCATTCAGAAGAAAAAATATTCTTCGAACAATTAATATAATTGAAATTAGGAAAAGTGTTAATATTAATTTAAATACAATAAATAATCTTATAACTTTTATGGCTGCCGTTATAAAAATTTTACTAGTCAAAAACCCGTGAAAAATTACGGGACATGATAATAATTAATAACGACCCTAGCGTGCAACGTGAACCGCGCGCTGATTGACGTATCACACTCGGGCGCCCTGGCCTCATTAGGGGCTAGTCATTATCATTGTTGGTGTTGTAATTCCAGCGAGTTACGGACTGATGTCCGAATTAAAAAAAAAAATAGATAACATGGAATAGGTACGTGTCGCATCTTACAATTTTCAAACTAAGATGTGCGCCTGTGCTATGAAAATAGGACTAACTTGCCGGTATTCTGGAACGGGGCTCGAACCACCGACCACCAGATCACTAGGCGAGCGCTCTGAACAGCTACTCATGAGCTACTCATTAGGATATTTGATGATACCACTAACTTATTTTATCCACGGGTGTGGGTCTCCAGGTGGGAAATCCTTCGGCGTTTCAGTGTGTATTCTTGATTGGTTGATTGTCTTGTTTTGCTCTTGGATCGTATGTGCCAGCATGGTACGTGTGCATAAGTCCATATTTCTATGTACTTATTTTTGTGCTGTCTGTTTAACCCAAAAGGGAGTTTTCTTTTCCTATACCCTCAAATGTCCAGACCTGTTTGCTCCTTATATCCTGTGTATCATTTGTATTTTTATATTGTGTTATTACCTATATACTTTGTATTTTCTATATACATATATATATCGTGTTAATGCTTACCGTATTGAAATATCTGGGCGGTTTGTGTATTTTTTTACTTCCTTTCTTTTAACTCGTGGCGTCTGCTTGCTTGTTTTCTTGACGAAAAACTTTGGATCGATTTTTAACCCTTTTGCCGTAATCCAATCGAGCTGAAACTTTGCAAGCAGACTCGTGGCGACGATCAAAAAGATCTATCAAATTTTCTTTAAAAAATAATAATAATTATAGTATAATTTTGGATTTTTAGAAATTTTAATGGTTTTTTCAAATTGGAATCATTACAAAACTTTGATTACTGCCAACGGCGCCGGCGGCCCGATAACGTCACGGAATATTTAAAATTTGAATTACTCTGTCGGTAGGTATAATAGGTACTTCACCATGAATTTCGAAAATTTATGACAATTGGTTCATATATGACAGCACACTTCGGTTTTTTGGGAAGAAATCAAATAATAAAGAGATATTTTTAGAGATTTTTGACATAGATATTTGTCTAGACATTTTTCATTTTCAGTCAATCAATTATTACATGATGGTAAACTTAATTTACAAAGTAAGGGAGTAAAAAAAAACTTGGTTTTTATCGGTTAGTTTTTTTTTAAATAAAGAATTGAACTGACTGAGCTAAGTTCAAAATGAAGCATATTAAAATCAGCTATTTTCGGTACCACCTACAAGGTCTGAGAATTAAGCTTGTTTAATACAATATTATGTAGGTATGTCGTTATTTAAAAAAAATAGATTAAATTTTAATATTACGATCTTTAAGCGTAGGCAGGTAAGCACTGTCTCCTTGACGGATGAAGAAAATCATGCGGTTATATAGAGCTGTACAGAATAATCAGATCCCCGATTGTAAAAAAAACTCATACAGCACTGGTTGCGTGTACCAGATAAATGTCACCGTTGTGTTATTTATAAAGTACATTTTAAACGTCTTTTTTAGTTAAGATAAATTATAGAGTCTAATTATCTAGTCTAAATTATGGAAGCCTTTTTACGGTGGCCCAGGGCCCGTATGAGCTGGCTTAAGGCGTCTGATACACATGCTTCTTTAGTGGCACGTGAGCATGCGCAGTATCGACTTTGACAGTGGCATGCTTATTAGTGGCATGTGTGTACGCACATTGTTAGAAATGAGCATGCCACCTAGTGGCATGCTCAAAAATCAACCGCCGGTTGATTTATAAGCATGCCACTGTCATTCACCATAGAGAAGGGGTATCTTTGGAGCATGTGTGAACAGACTTGCTTATTTATGAGCATGCTTATGTCATTCGCGGGCTTCGCAGCTAGTATTATCAATGCGATCTTCTCAGTCCGCGACAGATGAAACAATTATGGCGCGTTGGGGAGATGATAAAACATTACTTTTCGTAACTTATTATAGGAATCACGAATGCCTGTGGAATACTCGGTCACCGTTGTGTAAAAATAATATAGTGAGAAATAATGTTTACGAAACTTTATTAATAGGCATGAATGATTCAAATCTTACAATAAAAATTATATAAACTAAAATCAAAAATGTGCGGATGGAAACTCGGGAACTTTTTTGATTTATTGGTTCACTTGAATTTTCTATTTCAGTTTGCAAAGTTTCCATTTTGAACAAGAGCGTCTCTATTCTATGACAAGAGCATGCCACTAATAAGCATGTGTGTTTGATTGTTAGCTTTGGGCATGCTTATTTATGAGCATGCCACTAATAAGCATGCCAGTAATGAGCAAGTGTGTACAGTTGTTAGGGCATGCTTATTAGTGGCATGCTCATTAGCATGCCAGTAAAGAAGCATGTGTATCTGTACCTTAAGTGATCATATTACAAAATGCGACGTTCACAAATTCCACCGTAAGAACATTATCAATCTTTTTTTATATGTGGGGTATCAGTATCCAACAAACGCAGTAATATCTAAAAAAAACATTGAATGCCGTTGTAGAGAATTACTAATTTATAATGTACTGAATTCGAGATTTATAGGAAACATGGCCTGTAGATTTATAGGAATCATGATTTTTGGAAGGGTTGGATACATAAAATCTAGAATTGAGTACATTTTAAATAAGTAATCCTCCTTGACTGATTTCTTAACTTGTTTTTAATTTATTGGATATTACTGCCTTTGTTTTTATACCCCAAATATGTTCTAAATCAATTTCATTCATTTATTCGAATGGACTTTTCTGGAAACATCTCTGGTCCTTCCCATCACATAGTGCAGCGCAAGCCCACGCTATTTTCGTAAAATCTGTAAATAAAGTTATACAGGTGTCTTGTAGCTAGTAGCAAAAACCTCGAAGGGGAAGACCCCTCAATTCAATTTTGAATAAAAAATATTCTTTACAATTTGGGTGAACAGTTAAGGAGATAAGCTACATCAAAAATGGTATTTTTTCCAATATTTCTGACGTATCTTGTGTCAAACGTTGGTGTGTCGTCAATTTAACTTATACCGAATACTAAAAATTCATTAAGGAATCAAGTAAAATAAAATTATTAATATTATTAATATTTAAAGCATTAACTTTGTGGTTAGACATTATAACAGATTGTAAGTTAACTTTGTAAAAACCACTACCAGATTTTAGGTCTACCGGTTTCGAGACGTACCCGTCTCTTCATCAGGACTAACACTACACCACTACATTCACAACACAACACACCTCAACCATAGTATTGTTACACTTCCACCAATAATTGATCACATGCGTGTTAGTCTTGTCAGTGACAAACATGCACTGATTAGCCTAATGAACCATCAGGGATCTACCGAAAGAGAGTGAGAGGGGGCGGGGTCTAAAGTGGGTGTTACCCCATCTTTTGTGAACATTAAATTAAACATGGCTATATGGAAAATTAATTTAGACTTTAGACCCCGCCCCCTCTCGCTCTCTTTCGGTAGAACCCTGATAGTTCATTAGGCTAATACTATGGTTGAGGTGTGTAGTGTTGTGAATGTAGTGGTGTAGTGTTGGTCCTGACGAAGAGACGGGTACGTCTCGAAACCTGTAGACCTAAAATCTGATAGTGGTTTTTACAAAGTTAACTTACAATCTGTTAAAATAAAATTATTACAACCTTGCACTACCTGACGAGGGCTGACACTACCAGAACTAAAAATCTCCCAAGAACAACTGAGATGAAGACTCTCCGACCCATTGCGGGACTGACAATCCGAGACCGAGTGAGGAATTCCGAAATACGAAGGACTTGCGACGTCGAGGATGTTGTCCGATGGGGAAGATCTAGAAGACGTTACTGGAGAGATCGTGTGGAGAGAGCTGGTTCCGAGAGAGTAGTGAGCGTAGCGGCGAACAATCTGCTGTCTGGTACCAGACTCCCAGGAAGTCCGCATAAAAGATGGCGAGATAGCTGGACATCTGAATCCCAGGAACAGGCTCCGAGCAATGACGCAGTCCTAGATGAAGTAGAAGAAGAAGAAGAAGACAATCTTACGAAATACCCATCCTTAAGATATGATTTAATCGGTACTTTCTTGTTAAATATAATACAGAATTGCTTGCATAAAACTATCAGCATTCAGTTTTTGTTATAATTATCCCAAATTTATTATGTATTAATTATGACAAATTATTATTTAACATTGAAGATAAATATTATTAATTTTTAAAAACATATACTATGTAATGTTTTAAGAAGAGGCTGTTTGTTACCCATACTTTGCCAATTGAATACTTAAATGGAAAAGGTTCTACCCTTCATAATCAGTGCTCATAATCAATATAAAAAAATAATATACTTATTACATTAGGGTCACACTGCACAATACCAACATTAGGGCCAGAATATTTTTTTAGATCTATACCTATAAAACTCAATGTCTGTCTGCCTGTTCTCTGTACAAATCCACACAGTTTTTCCGTTTCGATTCAAATTTTGCATACTTAGGCTTTAGGACCTGGCGGGTAACATGGGCAACATTTCCCCCCTATTCTCACACCCCTTCCCCTCCCCTGACATATTTTCGATGCAAATCTGTACCATTTGACCGATCGGACTCAAAATTTGAAAACTTATTCTTTAGGACTCGGCGGTTAACATGGGTGACATTTCCTCCATATTCTTTTACCCTTTCCCCTCCCCCTGATATATTTTCGATGTAAATCTATACCATTTGAATCGAACTTTTGTTTACCCTCACAAATTTATTTTAAACTTAATCCTTAACGGGTATGAACAGCTAGTTACTTATATAATCTTTCGTAAAAACCATAGATTTGTGTTGGTGTGATTAGCGGAAAACGCAATAAACGATGATGTAAACGAAAGATTACTACGACCCGAGATGGTACAACTGGCCCTTAAAGTCTTCTTCTCGTCCCTGCCTTTCTATCCCGGTTCATCCAGGGCCGAAGACATTTTGTGCTGTTTTCTCTTACCAAAACTATTTAAAAATTATTGATTGTGCGCAAACCGACCTGCGCGATATTTTGTACCGTTTTAATCGTGTCAAATAAAATAAATAAAATAATTACGTAGCTCGAATCTGACCCCCCTTCCCGCCCCTTACGTAGCCCAGCGTAGCATTCTCTTCCCCCCCCTCCTTGTTAAGGCCACGCGGTTTATGGACGATCCCTTAAGCCTTGTATTCACTAGGGGACAAATAGCGCAGCATTCAGCGCGGCATGTCGCATCAACATCTACGTTCATGTTTCGGGGACAATGACGCGGTCATTTGACGTGTACACACCGGGACTCACATATCTTGTTGCTGAAATGTCACCCGATGAGGTTATGATGACGATGAAGTTGCGGTATCTATTTACACTTCGTCATTTAGCGAAAACGGAGTTCCGCGCAATTCGAAATGTTTTTTGGGTCGCAATTTCAAATTAACGAGGTTTTACTGTAGTAAATTGAATATTATTAAAAACAAGGTCCTTTTTGCAAATAATTATTGTTTTCCACACGTCGCGGAAATGTCGCCCTATGAGGTTATGATGACAGCTGCGTATCTATAATATTTATGTTAACGAGTTTATCGAAACGTAAGAGGAGAAAAAGGTGGTGGATGCGAAATTATTCACTGCAATGAGAAAGGAGGACGGATACTCTATGCGATCTTCGATCAATACAGCTCGATGAGTTCAAGAACAAATTCGCTTCCCCACATTGTCATCTTGACAGATACAGCGCATGCGTATTCACTTGTAAACATACCACGTGGTACTGACGATCCGCGCAATGTCGCAGTGAGCTCGCTCGGGTACCGTGCGCATGGCAACGTTGCCACGGCACGTAGAAATGCCGCGCTATGTTGTGCGCGACGTCGCGGAACAGTGCACGACGTTGCAACGTCACGTAGACTCTATGCTGCACGTGCTGTTGAGGGACAATTTTTCCCCTAGTGAATACATGACTTTATACCAAGGCACAAAAATCTTCTGTCCTGTGTTGTCACAACGGGAACACCTTGTGTCGCTAGCTCCCTCTAAATATTAGACCAGATATTATTATCACACCATACAGAACACGCGCTTAGAGTATCGTAGGCTAATGAATTGACGTCCAAAAATATTTAATGAGATTACAAAAAAATATCCAACTCTTTTACGTCACAACAAATAGTCTCTTGTCTGTGGTTAGTTAACGTGACCACCGACAAGTTTAACGATCTATCACAATCGCAAAGCGCGGGTATTGTTTGCGGTCGAGGTTTTGTGTTTTGTCTCACCATTATAATACGACAAACAAGTACTTGTCTACCTATCTCTCGAAATAAACCGACCCAATCACACTTAATGGTCGACCGACGATGCGGTGAACATCCGTGGATCTCAAGTGACCGCCAACCAAACCTAACCTAACCTAACATTTTTTTCTATATCACAGTGTGCATATTATGCGTACCTATGTCAACAAAATCTAAATACCAATATAAAACGACCGTATTCACTACTTTTTCACATGTTTTAATTATTTAACTTTGCTTGTTACTCTTACCTGTTACGAAATTGTATTCTAGATTGATCTCTTTAACATGATTATTTTAAAATTAGCTGTAACCTGTCAAAAATGACGGTTCTTTTACGTATCGGTTCCTAAGGAATTTATTTATTTTATTTTTAAAATAAATCGTAATTCAAAAAAAAAATTCGTAAAAAATTCTATTAAAAATTTTTGAAAAAAAAATTCGTAGCTACCTTATTTGAAAAAAATTTTTTTTTTCGTAATTCGAAATAAAATTACGATAAAAAAATTCGTAATTCGAAAAAATAATATCTTCTCTTGCGCTGCATATATTGTGTTTTAAATTTTAAACACATTGTGTTTAGATTAACTAGTTGAAATAAGGAACATCGACAAAAATTTTGATTTTTTTAAATAATAATATCTATTCTTTTGATTATTGAAGTAAATAAAGGTTTCGATCGTGTAAAAAGGTTTGAAAAAAAAAACACAAAAAATTAAATAAAATATTCTTTTCAAAAGTGTATTTTAAAACATAAATTGTAAGTAAACAAACTAACAAATTTTGTAATAATTTTAATAGGTTTAGGATTATTGTTTACTATGTAATATAACTGAGAAAAAAAGACATCTCATGAGGCCTGTCAATCGTAAAAGGTCGACAAAATGCGGCAATTTTCTTCATTTTTAAAACATCATAGGTTTGGTCATTTATCAAATGATTAAATAATTTATTTTTTGTTATTTTAATAAGATATTAGTATTTAAAATATATGGAACCTAATGACAAAATTTTAATATGATATCTTTTTCATACAAAAATGTGATAAAAAATGCAAGAGAAGATATGAGAAAAAATTGTGAAATTTGTCCACTTTGCGAGACGATCACCTTAATGATTAATCTTTTTTTTTGGTAATTTTTTTTTTTTGGCACTAAGATTTATTAATTTAATAACTACTTTATATAAATATTCTCGCACATACACTTTACCTACTGGAAGAGTACTGTCTGCTGTAATACAGTAAATACTAGTGTAGCAGGCAGGGCATCAAATGTAGTGTTTACTTTGCTGCCAAGACCCTCAGCAACAAGACAATCGGCCCGATTCTGAAACTATCAATGTCTGGATCTTTAAGATCTTTATCCCAACACTTAATAGACGATAATAAAAATTAAAAATGTCCAGAGCGGATTTTGTAATTCTACGGTTCAAATACACTGTATTAAAAGATTATATAAGAAAGATTGTTTCTTACAAACGTATTAATTTCTTCTTCCACAACGTCAGATGAAATATCATGGCTAAACTTGTCATGACCGTGTTCGGCGTTACCGCGTATTCAAATCTTCCCATCCTGACATTTCACAGATATGTCTGGATCTTTAAGATCTTTATCCCAACACTTAATAGTAAAAATAATAATAATAAAAATTAAAAATAAACGAGACAGCTTTACGTCGGTTTTTATTTCTACATGAGATAGATATAGAGGGAGGGAGAAAGATGTAAATTGTTATCTGTCAAATGTCAAGATGGGAAGATTTGAATACGCGGTAACGCGGTCATGACAAGTTTAGCCATGATATTTCATCGAGACACTGTGGATGAGAAAATTAATACGTTTGTATGAAACAATCTTTCTTATATCATCTTTTAATACAGTGTATTTGAGCCGTGGAATTACAAAATCCGCTCTGGACATTTTTAATTTTTATTATCATCTATTAAGTGTAGGGATAAAGATCTTAAAGATCCAGATATTGTTATTTTCAGAATACGGATGAATATGTTGTCATCTATAAATGTGAAAACAAAAAAAATATTATTATTATTATTGTTATTATATAATAGCGGTCAAAACATGATTGTCAAGATAGCGATTTTTTTATTTTGATATGATATGGAATGCCTGCTAAAAGACTTTAAAAAACTGGCCAAATTTAGAAATACGCAGTGATGAGAGAATTCGGCCGACAGCCAAAAGTCTGCCAGACCATACCAGGAAGACGTTGAAATTTAATGCGGAACTCTGAAAGAAGAAAAAAACTGAATCGCAATCATTTGAGCCTACGTATAAATATTAGAATACTTCGGTGGACTGTACGAAATACACTGTTGATACTGGTTGGTACAATGGCATGGCAAAGACAAAAATGGAAAAACGAGTGTTTAGTTAATAATATTAGGTCCTTACATATGAAATTGGCGTTTAGTATGGGAGGAACATAAGTCCGATTTTTTTTTATTATAATATATTTATTTAATCAAAGTATGTACCATTGCTATCTATGCACTTTTGTCATCTCATAGGTAGTTCATCGATCCCTTTACTAAAAAAACCATTCGGACGGGAATCAATAAAATCTTTGAAGGCGGTTTGGACTGCCCCATCGGAGTTGAATTTTTTCCTTTGCAAGAAGTTATCCAAATTTCGAAAAAAATGGTAATCTGTTGGGGCAAGGTCCGGAGAGTACGGTGGATGTCTTAGACATTCCAATTGAAGCTCCTCTAATTTGGTAGCCGTCTGTTGTGCAGTGTGTGGTCTAGCGTTATCATGAAGCAGCAGTGGCCTAGAGCGATTAACCAGCCTCGGTTGTTTAGCAGCTAGCTTTTCCATCATGGTTTGCAGTTGCTGACAATAGACATCTGCCGTAATCGTCTGGCCAGATTTAAGAAAGCTGTAGTAAACGACACCAGCACTAGTCCACCAAACGCTCACAAGTAACTTTTTTGGAGTCAATTTTCGCTTGGGGCATGGTTTGGCTGGTTCGGCAGGATTCAGCCATTGCGATGAGCGCTTCCGATTATCGTACAGCATCCACTTTTCATAACAGGTAATGATTTGATTTAAAATCCCTTCATTATTATGCCGGTTGAGTAATGCAACGCAGCAGTCCACGCGCGTTTGTTGTTTTTGCTTTTTTTTTGCTTTGCTTCACTCAATTCGTGAGGTACCCACTTTTCAAGCTTTTTCACCTTACCAATTTGCTTCAAGTGGATTAAAACAGTTTTATCACTAACACCGCAGCCTGCAGCTAACTCGGATGTGGTTTGCGATGGATCCGCTTCCACAATAGCCTTCAATTCTTCATTATCAACTTTGGTCTCCGGCCGTCCACGGGGCTTGTTCTGCAGGTCGAAATTTCCAGAACGAAAACGTTGGAACCAAAAACGCACTGTGTTTTCTTTTGCGGCACCGTCGCCATACACATCATTAATCCTTCGAGCCGTTTCTGCAGCACTGGTGCCACGGTGGAACTCGTACTCGTAAATAACGCGATATTTCAAGTTTTTCATTTTGTAAACTGAGTGACGCAAAGAATAAAACAATTGAGGAAAGAACAAATGAATTATAATTTTCAAAACACAAATACATGAGTAAATAGCTGTATAAATTTGGATTTGGAATTCCTAACCAAAGAGAAGATATTTGAGATCAAATTTGCCAGTACGACAAAACGCCAATTTCATATGTAAGGACCTAATATTTAATAATAAATAATTTTAAAAAAAATTGCTGTCAAGGCCAGTAGGAATCTGTCACACGGAGCAAGACTAGCGGTTCATAATGGAATTCTGGTGCCAAGTTTGATGTGTGGAAGTGAAGCCTGAATTAAAGAATATAATAAATTATGAAACATAATTATATTTTTTTATATAATTAACTAGCTGTAACCCGTCAAAAATGACGGTGCTTTTACATGTCGGTCCCTAAGGAATAAGAAATTATTTATTATAAAAAAAAAATCATAAAAAAGATCGAAAAATAAAATTGAAATTTTTTTGAAAACAAAACATCTTGGATTTTTTTTCGAAAATTCGAAAAAATTTTTGAAAAAAAAATCATCAGAATATTTTTAATTCAAAATTGAATGATTAAGACTGCCGGAGTTTTTGCTACTAGATAAAATACAATCTGTGTATTTTAAAAGCAGGACAAAATCAATTTCTTTCACACACACATATATGTTAATTTTTTTTCAAAAGAATCAATAATTTCACTATAATGATAAAAATATTTATTTTGTCTTGACATTTCTCGTAGGAACTTTACGTACCTAAATAAGTAGCTTGCTTCATTTTTCCTAGAGATATTTTAGCGGTATTGTTATCCTAAGAATACATGAGAGTATACATAATATACATACCTACGCTTCGCGACAGAGGTAAGGGAAATAAATGTACAACAGAAATAATTATACAAGGTTAAGATTTAGATATCCGTCGGCGAACGATTCTAAAATCATGATATTTTCATTTGCATCGCACAAGCGCTTTAATTTGGTATGAATATATTGAAACAAGTTATCAAAACATGCGAGTCGTTGACATCAATAGTGGAATAAGTTACAAAACCATTTTTTTATATTTTACCAAGTTTTATATTTTCATCGACGTCACGACATATTATAGAGTGATCTTGATATTATGAAAAAAGACGACCTCATTTTTGTAAGAATCTGAGTTACTTAGGTACATAACATAAAACATAACCCTCTATTGATACTAGCTACTTATACAGAATATGTTTTTAAATACTATAATATCATTTATCAATTCCTTTGACATTCAAAATCATATCACATTGAATAAAAATATCAACATTTGTTTACCTATTTGCTATGATTTTCTATTTTCCTATTTGAAATGGCGCGACGCCTTCATAATTACAATCTATTCTTAGGCCCGGTTGTTTCAAATTCGATCAAAGTAAGCGTAGAGTTTAAACTGAAATTTTACGTTCTCCACCAATCAGACGATCCGTTTTCGTAAAAATCTATGCTTTTATCGACCGCTTACTTTGATCGAACTTGAAACAACCGGGCCTTAGTCATATAATCTTTACCATTATAATTTAGATACAACTCATAACCTGATCGCAAGCACAAACAATAAACATACATCACACAACCGACTTTGCAATTACCACTTATCAAAGTAGGTCCCCGCCATCAAAATGCCAATATCAAAACATAAAATAAAACATGAACTCGTTTCGATATGCATGACATCTGAAGTATTTACAAAGTTTTGTTATTATGTCAGAATGTCAGAAGTCTCAACAAAGGTCTACAATCTGCGATGCTCGGCCCCCCGAGCGGTTCACGTTTGAGTTTCAATGCATCAGTTTGCCCCTTTTTATATACAACGCTTCACCGGTACACTAACAATAATGAAAATCATTACCCGCAAATAATTAAAACCTTGATAGTCAATGGGCATGTAATTACTCTTTACAGGAAAAACTGTTTGATTCATAATAGACTGAAATCAGCCTTATTATAAAACATTGACATGCTCGCGTACAGGACGCCTTCTGTCAAAATAATCATCACCTTTTTTGGGCTAATAGGCATTTTGGCAGTTATACTTCAGTGATTCTACGTGAACAAGCTTGAGGTTAAAGACCCACATATGCATTTTAAGAACTTGAGCTGATTTTTTAATATTCCCAAAAAGAAAATCCATATTCATACAAACTTAAGTTTATAAAATATAGTGGGCGCTATGCTCACTATGCTGTATTATTTAAATTTCTTCGCAGATGTGGCTTGATGCAGGTACCAACGTAAGCATAAATTACAACAAATATTTAAATAACTTCATTACTATTTGATAATGTAATGAAACAAATTTGATATATTCAAATTATTTCCCCCTTTTTAAATTGTTTGCAGTAGAATTTCAGAGCTCCCTCCAATGGAGCGTTGCGGCAAATAATTGATAATAATGCAGTTTGACGTTTATTTTTTTCCTGCTGCGAGAAATGGGTTGGTCTCCCTGCATGACGTAATGCGCATGTTTGCTCCCAGCCAATGAGAGCGAAGCGTTGGGCGTCGACGAGGCTTCAAATATCCGTTGGCAGAGGCGAACCGATCACAGCGAGCTTAAACTTCGTTCGGCTCGGGCGTTTCGTGCAGTACAATTTTAGTTTTTTATAAGTAACAAGAAATATATTATCAAAATGAGGGAAATCGTGCATATTCAGGCTGGACAATGCGGAAACCAGATCGGCGCCAAGGTAAATAGTGTTTTTATCCCAGTTTTCCAGTGTTTTTTTGTTTGACGTAAGCCGGCTGTATCCGCAAAGTGCCTTGTTGCCGGCTCGTCCGACATCTTGTTGGGCGATCATCTCACGTTATGCGCCAAAGTGGCGTCTCTATTGTTCTTTATGCTCTTTATTAATGATCTTCTATCTTAATCTGTACATATTTTCACCATTTACTAGTCGTTTTTTCGGTACTTTTCGCGTTATGTGAGCAAGTTGGGTGTGGCGGTCGGGTAATATACAAATATACTCCTACGCTCAACAGCTGCGACGATATCGTAGCGATGGCAACGACTTTCTTTTGTTTTATTCCGTTTTTTTTACATAAATTTGTCTCAGTATTTTCTGAAAAAGTTAACTTTTGTGACGTTTTACTGCGCAAATGTTCCGTGGGATCGATAGTCGGTTTCTCTATTTCGTGAAAGTACACATCCATATATAGGCTCGCATTTCATATCGGGCACCGGTTAAATCTCTAGAAAGTGTACGTACCTATATGAATAAATAATAATTTTATTTCGCATTTTCACGCAGCGGCCTTCTTAAACAAGATACATCGGCAAGAATATTTTGCGGCTTTGCCCATTTTTGAAATTACAACGGTTTTGTCGGCCGTCGGCGTTTTAAACGTTGAACTAGCGTCATGGTGTAAATGCCGGTGATATTCGGCTCCCGTACGCACGTTCAAAACTATTCAACGATCTTCTGCAAGGTTATTATGCCGCCTGTTCGATAATGCCGCGGTAAACGGAATTTTGCCGCATTTCAAAATGTCCGACGGTTATTTTATGGCCGAGATGAAATATTTTCGGTGTATTTACGTTTATTAACGAGTTTTTACATTAAAAATTAACATTCCTACATAAATAAAGCCATTTATTGACTTGGTTTCAATATTTTCTTTCTGACTGAACGCGCCTTGCGTTCAATTTGCACACTAAATATTTGCACCATATTTTGTTGACCTAGGTCCAAACAAATTTAATTTTCGTATTGTCAAATGCGTCGTAAACGAACTGAAAAAATTCACATTTAATTTTGACACCTTCGTAGGTATGCTACGTGTAGTAATAAGGGTGACTTACGCACGATATTTTTACATGTTTTCTGAAATCTATAGAAAATAAACATTATTTTTTAGTCAAGATTTTTTGTGTAATTTAAACACAAATTGAAAGCCTATTGGCTTTTTAAGATTAACAAAAAATATTTATAGAAGATTTTTAACAGTAAAAATTAAATTGCGTGTTAGGTTTGACGCATTGCATTGATGTAATAATTATTTTTGACAAAACCGCTCCCACAATTTAAAATTCGTTAATGGCAATTCTTCTTGATGTTCGAAAATATTAGCTTGTGCGGGTATAACAGAGCTAGTCCATGTTACTGCATTATGTATATTCCTTTTCAAATTATCAATCGAAAATGTCCAAAAAAAGTCCTTCAGTAGTTATGGAGACAAAGTTTGCATTTTTTCCCCAATACTTCTGTAAATATTTGAATCATTAAAAAAAGTTTGGAGGTGTCTTCTTCATTCAATTTTGAATATAGAAGGCATATTTTACATTTTTGAGTGAAACGTCAATGTTATGCAGACATACTGAATCAAAGTTTGCATTTTTTCCCAATATTTCTGAATTTTCTTCTGTGTATATTTGAACTAGATTTTTTTTAAAAATTTGGTTGGAGTATTCACCCAGTTTAGAATATAGAAAATATATTTTACATTTTGAGTAAAATTTTAGTGATAGACTGCTTCAAAAGTTATCATTTTTTTCCAATATTTTTGTCACGGATTGTCATTAATATTAAAAAGTCTGATTTAAATTTCTGCAAGGTTTTAATAATTTTATTTGCCCTGTATCGAATTTCGAATATTACCGATATTAATCCAACGTTATATGTAAGATAAGTCTGAAGTATTGACATCTTCGACTCGTTATTTATATATAGGAAACCAACCTGTAAAATATTGTGTATTAAGTTGCCAACATTTTTCGCCGCTTCAAATGCCTCGAATCGTAAAAAATTGTAACATTTAAAAAAAAAACGGCGACTGTTTTTTTTCTGTCGTCCCCGATATCTGTCAGTGCCGAGCGTGGCGCTGCTGCTGCGGGCCTCGCTCCCGGCCGCCGGCAGACCGTGGCGGCTCGTCGTCTCCGCACAAAAACATGGAACGTCGCACTCTATTTGGTGCAACACAAAAACCATCAAGTCGGAGACGTGCGCGCTGTAGCTCTGGCGCGAGACGATCGATCCGTCCAGTTTTGGAGAATTTTTCCAATATTATTCGCGAAATCATTATTTTTCTTTTTCACTCCCTTTATATCAACTCGCAGCGTCTGCTTGCTTGCCGTCGAAAAAACTTTGGATCGATTTTTAACCCTTTTCAATCCCTTTTTTTAACCCAAAAAAAAAAAAATTATAGTACAATTTTGGATTTTTCAAATTTTTGATGTTTTTTTTTTCATACAATTCAGTAAGTTGTATGGAGATTCCGACGCATATGGTAGACACGAAACCCGAAAATGAGAAAGGGAGTATTGTAAAAACTTTGTTTTTATGAGTTACTTTCTTAATTAATTTAAAAATGGACGAGTTCTATTTATGTATATTGTACAAGTCAATATTGAAGCGCTTGCGTGGAATACGCGGTCTCGTGATCGACCACTAAATTCCCAAGCGTGTGTTTTAACCATTACACCGACAAAGTGCTCAAATATACTCCCAAGTATTTTGCTAACTAAAAGAGTTGTATGCGGAAATAATAGAACGCCGCACTTTTCTCATACACCTGTGTAAGATTTCAACAGGGCAATACTCCAATATTTGATTTATCCGATAATGCCAGGTCCCTCCGTTTGTAATGCCTTCAACACTCGCCTCGTAAATTTTCTTTACCACCTTTCCTCGCTCGTTCGTTCCGCATCTCGAAAACCCTTTCTGTATTCTATCTATCAGAGACAGAGATTGTGTCGCTGTGTCTAGAAATCAAATTCGAGTTGTGACAATCTAAAAATTCCGTAAAAAGGTGTCTACAAAATGTGTTTTTGTATTTAAACCTTTACCGCAGGACGGAAATAATCCATCTTGAAATTTGACTCATTTTTCTTCAGCTGCTCGGTAATGTTTTATTTTCCCGGAAAGGTTCGCAATCGATCGGTCACATCGCCGCTTCTCAGAACCGGCTGCAATGGCTAACGGTAATAAATAATACGCGCGGCAGTCGGCTCGCGATAAGCTAAAGTCAATCCGTGGCGTACCTTCCTCGGCGTGTGACGGTCCTGCGTCATCCCGCTAAACTGGTTCGCTCGTTCGGTGCGATTGTCTCGCCCCTTTCTACCCCGCGCGCCGGACCGCACCCGAGGAAATGTTGAAAAAAGTACTCGCGTGCCGCGTCTCTGTTATGAACACGCACGCTCAATGCTCGAACGCCTTCAACACTCCTCGTTAGAAAAATACGCTTTAAGTTGTTGAAAATATTTAAAAATTGTTTTATCATGATAGGAATAGCCGATCTTATTTAGGTTCAAGTTTAATAAAACAGTTTTTCCGGAGCGCTGAAAATCAACAGGCGCTCTGTTTCAAATGTTTGTACGATTCTAATTATTACAAACGCGGGGTATAAAAGCAAATAAAACAGCAATACCATTTTTTTTTTAAATATATAGAATGCAGGCACCGAGGATTACTAATTTAAAATGTACCGACTTGTACCGAGGGTTTTAGTGATTATTTCTAACTTTACAGGAGAGTAATAGAAAGTTCCGTCAATATTTATTTTATTACTAAACGATTTCCACGTTTATTTATGCAAAACTAATATAGAAATCTTTTAAAAATAAAATAAATATTGACAATATCGAAATGACGGAACTCTCCTGTTAAGTTCGAAAAAATCACTAACGCCCTTTTGACTGTAGAGACGGAGAGAGAGATAAATAGAGGGAGAAAGAACTTCGTTCCTTACGCCTTTTCTCATATTAACATACACACGACATAACTAAATCTGAAGAAAGAAACACACAACGGGTTCACCCTTATCAGTAAATGGCATTCGCGATGGTTTTCGATAGGTGCGCGCGCACACACATAAACCGTAGCAGTTCTTTTTACCTGACTGTATCGTAAATAAATATTATTATTTCAAACTGCGGCCAGTGGGAACGAGGAGCCGCCGACCCGCGCATTGGAGTTTTCGGTTTGCACCAACAACTCATTGTGGATGAACACCCATTTTTTGCATCGGCCATCTGCCCATCACCTGCCCCGCCAATAGAAAGCGCGTGTCGGGAAGGCAGGAAGGGAGCGACAGCTGTTTTTAAAAAAATTCACTGTCGGCTGATTAAGCTTTAATTTTTCCCCGAATAAAACACACGTTCTAATTTAGTTGTTCATTAATTAACGGTGTAGATTTAACACTGCGTAGTATTTATTAATTCTTAATAAATATTATTTTTCTGCAATAAAATTTATCACTCGTCGTTCGCTCTTTTTAATTATTCAAATAAACATTAATTGTCTGTATTACGGTCCGAATCACCTCGATTTATCTTGTTATAGAAATCGATAATTTTATTTAAACAATTTTCTAAAGGTTAATGTTGACTTATAAAATTTTCCTTAGAAAATTGAGCGTGACGTCAATAGCTGTGATCCTAATTATTTTAATGCTTGGTGCCCCGTATTTCAACGGGAGCAGCAGAATTTGTTAATAATGGAAGATTCGCCCATCTTTTAAGATGTCGGGCTTGCATTGCGGCTGAAGGAAGGCAATTTGAACATTTAAATGTAGGTAATCTCAACAATCAAATTTGTCTCGCTCACAATTCGTGAAATGACTCCTCCGCCTTACTCAAACTAGAATCTTGAAGTTACGGCCTTAAAGAATGGCTTGGAATACACTAGAATTATTTTTAAGTAAATAAGAAAAACATATTCAAAACCGGGTTTTATTACAAAAGAAATAATCTAGCAAGTGTTAAACCACTTTGGAATCCTTATTAAATGCGCCAACTTTTGAAGTTACTTGCCAACCTCGTGTAGTACATTTTTTTCTAGTACAGTCAGTTAAAACTGTAAATTTTGAAAAAATTATGAAAAAGCCTAACTTAAAAATATGTATTAAAAGAAGACGTTTTTCCTTGAGAGACTTGGTTTGGAAAAAAAAATTAAATACATTACCAGGTGACTTAATTATGCAATAATAATTACTTTAACTTCACTATAAACTTGTATAAAATAAACATTACAGAACTAAAAATAAGTAAATTCAGATAATCATGATGGGGGAAATTCTTCCGGTCTGATGAATTCCCTTTTCCTAAATTATTAGTTTAGTTCATTTCTATACATTTTTATTCTCTGTGGGTTGTAATATTTATCCAAAAAGTACATATTTGAAAAAAATTCAAGCCTAGAATTGTAAAAAATAACTTATTTCGATTTTTGCAAGCCTTTTATAATTTTATTCGACCTGTATTAAAGCGAATGAATTTTTCATAATCGACACAAGTTACTGTAATGATAGTTCAACTTTTTGCAAAAAATAAGTAAGAAATATTGGGGAAAAAAATGCAAACTTTGATATTGCATATCTCCGTAATTATTGTTATTAGGCGATGGTTGCTCGAACATTTTAGACTCATAACATAGTCAGGAATCTACCTGCCAAGTTCCCGCTGCTAGCTCTCAAACTGTTTTGCAGCTGAATTTAAAATAAAAACTATTTAGAATTTTTCACATTTTTAAGTAACTTACAATAAACATATAACTGACGCAACTGCAAAATCGAGTCCTAAGTGTGAAGAATCGCCTGAGACCGATATTCCCATAATATTTGGCAATGGTCGGCCGAATATTTGGCTAGCCGCGTAGCCGAGGTTCGACAACCTTCGTGCGGCTTCTCGGACCGCTATATCCGTTACATGGAGCCGCTCTTCCGTATCCGTTCGGTAAGCCAGAATCTCCAGAAATGACGCCAATATAAAATACAATACCTCACTGCAATATTGTTTTCTCCTGCATTTCGTTATAATTATTCGTCTTATTTGATTTGAAGAAATAAATTACTTCTCCTTGGTAGTGCGAGTGTTGTGAGTTTGCCGGCAGTTGCCATTAAAAGTAGAAATGAAGTAATTATTAGAAACTCCAGCAATAATTGCCCGTAGAGTGTGACGGGATGTTTGCTTGTCAAGCAATTAATAGTGGAAAAACATTTTACCTACGCTACTTTCTTGCGTGGGTCTTTTTACTCCCTTTCTTTTTTAACTCGATTATTTAAAGTATTTGAGGATGGCCCCGTTAAAAGCCGCAACAACCGTAGAACGTGTATGAGAAGATGTATGAATGTGGCCGAAGCAAAAGTGGTGTGCCAGGATAGAAGAGTGTGGCGTTCAATCCTCTCTGCCTACCCCTGCGGGGAAACGGCGTGATGGTTAGTTAGTTAGTTCTTTTAACTCGTAGTTTTATCCGAAAAAACTTTGGATCGGTTTTTAACCCTTTTCCCGTGATCCAATCGAGCTGAAACTTTGCAGGCAGACTCGTGGCGACGATAAAAATGATCTAACAAATTTTCGTTTAAAAAAAATAATTATAGTATAATTTTGGATTTTTCGAAATTTTAACGGTTTTTCAAATTGGAAACCATACAAATGAGAAAGGAGCCCGACGCGTGGAGAAGGCGCGAAACCTGTTTCGACTAGTCTGACTCGAGCCATGGGTCCGATCGGACGGTTTCGCCGACGCCGTGCCCCCCCTATACCGATTATTACGTTTTCAATATTCTATAAGTTTTAAGGATAAAATAAGATAAAAAAAATAAGAAAGGATAATACAATAATAAATACATGGAATAGATTTTCCGCATGAACTTAAAGCAAGAGAAATATTATGTTGATAGAATATCAAATTGGAAACAATACACGTAAGTAAGGGAGTATAATAAAAACTTGGTTTTTATGGGTTATTTTTTTTAACTTGCCTCCTAATGATTGAAGTCCGCCCGTATCAAATGGGCCACGCGCGGACAAACCTTTATAGAAACGCGTGTCACAACACGTCCTGCAACGTCGTAAAATGCCTTCGCGTGTCACATGTGATGAAGAAAATAATGCCCATCATTTAGAGAAAAATTATACTTTTCAACCAGCTAGCCGCCACGCCACGGTTGTCGAGGCCTTTAACGAGGCCGTCATCTGATAGTTCCAGGTGTATCGCGGGGCCCTCTATTCCTGTTGCCTTCAACACTCGCCTCGTGTACTTAACAATCCTTTCCTCGCTCATACGTTCCGCATGACCAAACCATCTCGGTGATCCTTTCTTGATTCTACCTCACGCGCTACAGCCAGCATTACATTCATTTTTAATTTGTTTATTTGTTCTACTTATTAACCATCATATTCAATTAAATATAGTAAGGGCAATTTTACTCTACGCATTTTCACCTAATTACAATTACATTTATGCATGTATACTAAAACTAGAATCCAAAAATGATTTAAAATCATTTAATGATGTTTCTCGTTTTATTTTACCGTAAATAGTGATCGGGATGCCTGAAGATATAATTTTGACTGAAAGGTGGCCTATTCAATGTTAGTTAATTGTCGATATAAGCAGTGGTCGCACTATTCGTTCAGAAGTTGCTCCTTCATTCTTTGTTTGATTAGAATTCCACGCTCTTGAATATGTCATTCCACAATCTAAAAACATCCTTAAAAGTTTATCCCCAAAAGTTCACGTGACTCATCTAAAGCTTCTTCCGTTTACAAAATACTCGACCCGCCTGCCTATACCGCCGCACTCGCCTCCTACGATATCCTTTCACGAGTCGCTCGCTCCATAATCATGTCTGACCATCTGTGGGCCTAATACGCATTTCGCCGGCGACACTCAAATCTTTGGAGCGATTTAATACGCGCTTATTCCAATTTTACCAACATGCGTGCCCACAAACATGGGATCGGTGTACATGTGCACAAACCTACATTCTATATGCAATGTCATTCCATAAGTAGTGTAACATATTCCAAAATTCTGCGTATTACGACTCGCCTTTGATAGAAGACGGCACACGACGATAGTTCCAGTTTTAATAATCAGTATCATTAGCATGTCTTGCGTAGGAAGAGTATTAATACTCCTTCGTTCAAGTAGCGTCTAAGTGTGGGGCAGGTATTAGTACATTTTACTTAAAAAAATTGTTCAATAATTGTATTAAAATTTGCATAAATTGTATTAAAACTCGATTACTTCCTTTAGGTATCATATTTCATCGTGCAAGGCAGATGTCGAATTACTATAATCCAGCAATAAAATTAGTAGTGTATTTTTACAGCAAAGGATACGCGTGTTATCGGCGCCCGTGCACTGCTCGCTCGGAATTGTATCTGAAAAAATGTATTTTTGGCGCCATCCATCTTTAATCGTGCGCTTTGGTATTTTTATGACAATATGGAAAGTTAAAAAAAATGATAAGGAAATGTGGGTAAAAGGGTTTATGTTTAGGGAATCAAAGAACTCCAGTTGAATTGCGATGTTTTGCGGGTTCACTAGTAAGTATTTTAGAACATTCGTAATGTTTTTCACGGTTTGTGTGCCTAGCGAGGATGCCAATTAATTGATAGAAGAAAATTTTGTTGAAAAATATTATGGTGAATTTACAAAAAAAATTCGCTAAATCTTGGCTTTTTATCCGCCCTAGATTAGCTCGCAAAAGTACCTCGAAGTGTGCTAAAATTAAATCCGTAATGGCTGATTTGAGTATGTATAATAAATTCTATAATCGTTCCTCCTTCGTGTCAATTTCGGCATACATCGCTTTCGATTCATATATTGGAACAGATTGGAGAATATCCGACTCGTGGGAAATTAATTAATTAACCTAATTAATTAATCTAAATTATTTGAAAAAATATCTCTTCGTCGCGCAGGTCTGCCGGCGTGTGACAAATCTCGGGCGGCCATTGTCTGCGCCGACGGAAATAAATTGTTTCACACTCTCTCCGCGATTTTAATCTCGAGTCGTGTTTTCCCAACCCTCCCCCATTGTCTCGGTGCCTCCTCGCGAGACTGGAAATAGCCTCCACCCGCGGGTCCCTGCGAAGAACGCGCGTCCCGAGGGCTAAACAGGAAATATCTCTCACACGGCGATATTTATTCTTCCGAGCGTTATTTTTACAAGTGACAGTTTTGTTTTACATCCCTCGGAATGTTTATCTTCCTCTTTACCTTTTTTCTTCTCTCGGTAAATCGACAAAAAGATATATTAAAATGCGCCTCAGAGGGTGTTCTGATCGACGGGTACGTGAAATCACATTTATGTGGAAAGATGACAAAGACGGCATTTTTCAAATTAGCAGTTAATTTTATTATTAACAGATGCGTAACATAATTGATTATTCTTTCCAATAATTCTGTAGCTATTCTTCCACTCAAAATAAATTCTAGACCTCCCATCTATACTCTCTCACTTAAACGAATTTAAAAAACTAATATGTAGAAGAAAAAAAAATGTTTTGCCATTAGGTACTTTAGTTAGAAAATACTTTTTATTTCATTTAACACATTTTGAAACTTTTGGGACAAGTGAAAAAAATACACTAACCTAACGTAACCACGAGAGTGTAGAGCAGGGGCGTGCAGTGAGAACAAGAAGCATATCACTATTATTAAACATAATTTATATTTGGAAAAAGAAAATCGACATTGAACGTTTATCTGGCAGAATACTATGAAATATTAAAATCTGAATAATATGTTATTTATTGTAATAGGAATATTACGAGATATAATATATCTCTTATTTCAGCTTATTTTCAAAATATACGGTTAGGAAAAGTCATTCTTCTTGTTTTCACTGCACCCCCTGTGTAGAGTGAGTATATTAACGATAATTCATCCGCATTACAACGAGAACAAAAGATAGCAATGTAAATTGGGTCAGATTAAGAAGATTATTAAAAGAAACTGTTTGTAATTATGTGTACTTAAAGGTCTAACAACCGTCATAGGGCGGGCTGCTTTAGTTTGTTTATAATTATTTTACCGTGGGCGTGGGTGTGATAAACCCGGCTCCAACACAGCCGCGTCATGAATAGTGCATTTAAGCGCAGCCTCGAATGCGGGCAATTAAGATAAACTGTTTTCTGCAGTGCTAACGAACCCCGCTCGAAACTTCCCACTCGAGCCGCCAGCCAGCCAGGTCAGCCGCTTGGAGCTGGCGAATAATGCCCACCCATCACTTCGCTACAACTGCTTGGACCACTCGCACGCTGGCATTCACTCGTATTCATTTCCCGTATACTTCACTCGAAGTGCAAAATACGAAACATGCTAACGAGTTCGAGGAGAAAATACATGTCTTGTTTTCGTGGCATAGATGTTGACACCACGGCCAAAACTATCTGGCGCCATATCTTCCAATCCTGACGACTTGCTTAAGTAATATGTTAAGTTATAGTCAATTTCCTGACACTCATTCAGTCTTCTTCGCTATTTCTCCCAGCTAAGGTCTTCGGCGATCCAAAGGCTGTCTTCCCTTCGGAATTGCCATTTTGATCGTCGCTCTCCAGCATTCACAACACCTGTTCAAGATACATTAATGTGAGGTCTTTTATATGCACAAGTATGGTCTCCCCTACTTCTTAGTAGTGTATGTCCAATAATGTAACTCCCACTACTCTACTTTTGGCAGTCTCGATTATTAATCTCATTTTCTCCGTAAGATCAGCATCCTCGATGGGCCTTACCTGCCGTTTCCCCCTATTCTGTCTTTTCCACTAATAATTGATACTGAGGTCCTTCTCTACACCATATCAATTCACCGTCTTCTTCGTGGTTTGACGAAGCTGTTTTAGACAAATGCGTATTTCACGCCTCCTGATTTCGCGACATTCGGTTTAATACCACAGCTGATGAGCGCACTTACTATCGAAGATAATTTTTGTGTCAGAAAAAAACAGTATATTAAATGTGCCAGTAATTGCCGACTTTTCTGACACGAAAACGGAGAAGATAATTCCCAGTGGGTACATTGAGTGGTTTTATATTCTACTCCGGAACTGTTTATATACTATTCTGTACACCTATAATCTATTCAGAGAAAAGCTAATGGACCTGACCTAATATCCCTAACCGCTAAACAAAAATGGTGGGTCGTCTTCATTTTTAGGCGCTCTTTAAGTGACCAAAACTTTAAAAATGTAATAGAATTTTTCCGAGACCGCGTCGGCCGACCGTGACGTGAGCGTATTAACGCCAGGAAGAGGTGGACCAGTGTAGGACTCGAATCACCATTATGTCAACCGCAGAATCAGCTCATCTGATTCATTACGGCGTGCACTTAACCGCAGCCATCCACGTCGCGCGTCGTCGTGGAAAATGTGCCCACATCACCGCACAAGTCCGGGCAGTGTTCATTTATTACATTCGGTCTATTTTAAGTCGGCCGTAAATAAGTCATCGTGCATCGGGAATTCTTCAAAATGTTGACTCATTTTCAATTCCAGTTGGGATGATTAACGTCAGATTTACTTCAGTGCGCAAATATGTGGGCAAACATGATGTTAGGGACACGTATTTATTGCGTGTTAGTAAAGCTATGCCTAGATGAACATAAGCTTTTGAATATAAGTTGTGCCTCACAATATTCGAGGCTATTCACAGCATGGCCCCTCAATATACAATATATATAAAAAACAATATACAAGCGTTCCATTTGCTGCAAATAGGTTAATTTCAATTTACTTCAGTAAAATCGCATTCATAAAACTAACTTCATCAAAAGGGATTTAGTTCATCTCTCTACAATTTTGCATCCTATGTGTACATCATAAATTTTACATACTTTATATTGTTTTTTGGTCTCTGAAACAGATGCCGTATATTTCATCGAACGCATATACATTCAAACATTAAGAACACCCACTCCAATCGGTCACTCTTCTTCCTCTAGATCGCATCTTGTTAATGGTACGGAACAGCACCCGAACAAGCCATAAACATTGTATAGCCGCGTTTACAGTTTAGTGAAATATTTTTGGAAGGGCAATACTCCCCTCCCCAGTGCGGCCGAGTAAAATTGAATCCGTCTTAATTTTATAGCCGCCCGTCGCGGGCGATGCGGTAAATATAGAATAACGCAACATTCCTCGGCCGTCATCGCGTCGGGTGCATCGCTCCATTGGCGACTGTTTAACTCGCGTGGGTCACTCACTGCGCACTTGTGTAGCTGACTCCGTGCTTAAAATACAGGAAAATAATTTTATCACCATTATAAAATATGATTCGTAATAATGGGAATAATCCAAGACTATGGTCCCGTTGTTCATACAATGAAAATAAGTATTTCACTATATAATTTAATGTCCTGTTAATTTAATCTAACTAAAATAATCGTAATCTAAATTAAACAAACCAAACCTAATAACCTAACCTAACCTCATATATTGCCTATGAAATGTCAAAATATGCGGTGCATTTTTCGAAACTTTAAAGTGTAATATCTTATTTAATACTTACTTTTTAAACGTAAATTATCTTTCATTTTGTTATTAGCACATTCAATAATATAGTGAAATAATCATTTTCGTTGTATGTGCAATGGGACCACTGTCTTGGATTTAGCCAAAAATGTTAATAGAATCGACAGGCGGTTATAGTACTAAGGTTGTATCACCTAGGTTTATATTTGTAATCAATGATGGTTAAGCCGTTATTTTAACCAGTTATTTTTGGTACAATTATTTGTGATTTGTATCTGATTGTATCGATGATTAATAGATAAGATATTTAAGATGTTATTGTTGCTAGGTACAGGTGGTTGCCCGTCGAATTGCAGAAAAACAGTTAACAATCATCGACGCAATCAGATACAAATCTGAAATAACGGTTAGTGCGTCACCGGTTAAAATACCATCACTAGTAATAATAGATAAAACCGGTTTTATTAGTACAAAACGCATCCATGCTTTAGAAGAAAGATTACTATAAACCAGGTTGATACAAACGGCCCTAGGTAAGCAAGCGCACGTGAAAATAGCAGTTTATAAATATCTCAAGCTCTTTATAACTAGGTTAATTATTTTATTCAATAATAATAAAGTAAATATTAATATTTGACACATGGAAATGAAAAAGGGCATTATCAATCTAACTATTTAATATTCAACAACTGGTATTTATATGAAAACTATTGCAAGAGATAGTTGTATAATTCTAAGAACTTGGTAGGTTTTTTGTATTTTGGCACGATTTTAAGAAACAATTTGTTCAACATTAATGATATTTTAATGAAAGGGAATATTTATTGAAAGAGGATTCCTAATTCTACTAACTTGCCTCCGAAACAAATTAATTAAAAATTGATGAGTGATTCGCGTTCAGCTACGGTAAAAGGGGTTTGTGGCGTATAGCGTTAAGAATTAAAATATAATGTTATTATTACCTATTTTTATAAAATTTCCGTTAGGGTATTTGCAACTGGCACCCAAGCTCAAACAGGCGAACGAAACGGTGCAACATGCAGTTTCCAACCATTCAAGTTGCAGATTACCCTGGCATTTCTATACACATTCTTTTTTATTACGTCCCGCGAACGATAAGAGCGAGCGACCACCGTCGTCTTTTATCAGCTGTGTGCATTTCTCGATAGCGGCCGAATATAATATGCATTCAAGTACAGTTATCGTTGTTTCCAATCAGCATTAACGTCGTGTCGCTGTGTTTTATGCAACGTTTAATATTATATTCATGACTTGCAGGAAACTGCCGTAACGCGCGCGCTTAATGTTTATATTTAAAGTTGCTGGACGTCCTCGATTTGACTGACTTGATTTACTACCGAGTGCCAACTGAACGTACTAAATTAAGTATTATATTAATTCACCAATAAAGAGGCTCGGGAATTAATTCCATATATTAACCGTTTCACCGCGGGGGTTGGCAGAGAGGATAGAACACCACACCCTCTGTTCTGGCACCTCAAATTTGCCTCGTTATATACGTTCGCAAGCTCGCTCTTCTGTTTAAAAGTTCTACTATAATTGATTTATCTGATCATGTCAGATCTTTCGCAGATCCTCATCTGTACTCGCCTCGTACGTTTTTTACCGTGCTATCCTCGATCGTAATCAAAAGCCATTTCGGCAATATTTTTCTTATTTTATCGAGTACGTTAATACCTAAATAGTCTAGTTCCTATACATTCGTTTCTATAGTATAACAGGGATAAGCTTTGGTATGATTATCTCATTTTGTTATCATCTAACTGTTTCTTTCACATTGTGTAAATGTTGTGTAAATGATACACAAATATTTTTTTTCTTGCGAGTCATGTAAAACCTCTCAGCGGTTTACCTATAATTTGCGCATTATGCATGTGTGCTGAAGATAACCGGGGATATAAACTCTTTCAGAGCGAGTTGTGTCATTTAAGTAGCTAGAGATGGGTAATATTAACACAAGCCAATGGTTAAATCAAAGGTTAATGTTATTTTCGTTCAAATTTTTGATATTATTGATCATCGCGTGTGGCGAGTTAACAACGGAAAGAAAGCCACGCATTCTAGCCTTCATCAGCTCAATGGAAAAATGATCGTATTAATGTGTACATTAAAAAAAATAGTGATGCTACGAATACGAATATTCGTATTCGCCGAATATCATCACGAATATTAAAAAAAACTATTTATAACTGAACGCAACACAAATTACGGTTTGGCTGCGCACCGTGTATATCAACACATCTACGCACTCTATTATCGGGGATTCTCCTAACATTTAATGAATGGATTTTAATTATTAAATCTCTCGGTAAAAAAAAGAACAGCGGTGTATTCGTCGAATAGTAGGTTTGATATTCGTGTCCGTTACATCACTAAAAAAAATCACGCAGGTAGTGTGAAGGCCATACGAGCGTTGATCAATAAATAATAACCGCAATATTTTCCCGAGCGGCTAGTAGAACGGGAAGAATGGGTCGTTGCATTTCCATCTCTGATCTCAATTTGAAACTAATGAAACCCGCCCACTCGACCGCAGCACTCCTAGAAGCGGCCCAACAAAGGGCGCAGAGTCGCTCCCAAACCTACGCTAATGCCGGTGATTTACGAGCGGATAATCGCGCCAGGCGGCCTGGCCGGGATTGTTGCGCGCTTATCGAGGAAGGCCTCGCCTCGCCCACGCGCGCCGGGAGTAACGATCGATTGTGAAGCGGGCTCGCCCTGCACCATTTACATAGATCCACTATCGGATGAAGGCCTCCCCGAGCGCCTCCCACTTATCTCTGTTTATTGTTATTGTCGTGAAATTCTGCGTCCAGCGTCTAGGGCGGCTTGTCGGCTTCTTGATGCCTGCTCCTTCGTGTACAATTCTTCCATGTGGTTATACCCTTTGTCATCTCATTTCTATAGTGATGACCATAAAACACTTGTAATGAATACGTATATATATATAATACGAGACAAATGTCACTTGGAAAATGTACCGCAATAATAATCACGGAGAAAGAACATTACAAGTTAAAATACCAACGGTTCTCAATGGTTCGCCCTCTGAATTGTTTGGATTCACATGCAAAGGTAAAAGTGGTGTGCAGGGAGTTTATTATGAACAATAGTGAACTGTCTGCATGCAGCACTGTTATTAAATGGTAAGGTATATTCATTAGTAACAGAAGAAACCTGCTGATAACTAGCTCATTGTTAGCAGGATCTTTGTTAATTGTAAAATATGTTATAAGTTTAAATAACAGAAATTGAATATAAAATACTATGTTGACTTATTTATGGAATATTAAATTATCATACGCTCTAATACAAGTCAAATAAAATGACAAAAATCTTACTAAATTAGCTGCTAACTACGAGAAAAGTAGCGTAGAATTTACAATTTATACCATTTCTTTCTCCAACCATCACTTTTCGGCTTGATACATCTGCCCACATTTATCTCAATTGATTGCTAGTTGACTTGTGGGCAGTAATTTACAATTAAAGTTATCCAATTTATCAGTGAACTATCGTGAGAACTAGCTACGTTCTTATTAAATGACCACACGTTTAATTCAAACGCTAAATGTTATCAAATAAAATCGCGTTATTGATGCGGGGTTTTCTGGTCTTCCTGTGACTGCAACAGTTGATTTTTGATCCGGTAGATCCAACGTGGAATACAAAAATACAGGAATTTGCATAAAAATGGCTTTTATATAATATAATAATAGAAACCTGAAAAGGTTTATGGATAACATTTTTACATGATTCAATATAGGAATACAAAGTCATTTTTTTACATTAGGCCGAGTTTTAGCATTTTTGTCACATCTGTTTTGAATTTGTCAGTGGTCAGTTGCGTGGTCTGTTGTGGTAGGTAGGTCGTTGTATAGTTTTAATTCGTTGCAAATTAGTCGGGATTGTCCTGTTTTTGTTTTGGCGTTTATTATGTGATAGATTTGAGCCGTTCTAGTGTTACGTCGGTGTTTTTCGAGTATTTTGCGTAATTTTATGTCTTCGTCTTGTATTTCGCCAATTGCTAGTCTGCGAATGATTTTAAGTGTTTCGATTTTTGTAATGCTTTCGATGTTTAATTGTTGCGTTATACGGTATACAGTTTCAGTCAGTGTCCGGTATTTCAGATCATAGACCATTTTTAGTATTTTGTTTCGCCGTCGTTGGAGTCTGTTTAGGTTGGTTTTGTTTCCCGAACAGTTGGCTGTAGAGAAAGGGTTCTGGATAGAAGACGGTCGCGTTTTTACTGTCGCTTTACTTGTCGGTCTCGCCTTTCGCCGCTCCGATCGCGCGAGGCCGCGCTCGACACTGAAAAAGCCGACTGCGGCTAGAAACCGTTCGGCGTGAGAAGAGTCTCGGTCCGAATGCACCCAGCCTCGTTGGCCGCGCCGCGCCGGCTCGAATCACGAAAGCGGCCCGTTTCGTCGGCCAACGTGAAAATTTCGAGGAATGAAAATATACGCAATTATTAAATAACGGAAACGTTCAGACTATAAACATTATTTGGTAATTACAGGCAAGCCTAAAGATCCGGCGTATTTAAGGGTTAGATTCAAAGTGTGTATGAGTAGAAATTGTTTGCTTTCTATACGTATATTATTTACACATGTAAATGAGAAAAAAAATGACAACAGATGTCTAGCAGAGGCCAGTGAAATATTGAAATGTTCTTGATTCGAGCTGTATGTATATAGAACTTTCAAAAATTTGATTATTTGTGGATGTTCTTTCGGTGTAACTGTGAACGTTGCATTGTGTAGAGTAATCACTCGAGCCAGCTCATTCAGCTTGTAAGCCCTGAGCCATCGTATAAAAAAGACTTCCATCCACTTTTCTCATATAAATAGCTTCTGTGAGACTTCTATAATTTAAAAAAATAGTTTGACCGCGCATAACTCGGATAATAATATACCACATAGACTAACTAGTTAAAAAGAAACATCGATAAACTCGGTTGGCGCTCACATGACAAAATTATATTCTATAGAGAACCACCGCTAGTAGATACCGCGGCGTTGACCTTGGAACCCGCGCCCTCGTTGTGTAACTCGTTAATCTACAAGGCATTCATAAGTTGTATTTCTCGATTTGCGACAGTTTTTATTTTGAACATTATTTATAATTTCTTTTATCGTGAAAGCATTATTTCTTCATCATTAAAAATATTATTCTTAGTGGTTTTTAAACACCATTAATTCACTCAAAAACAAATGTCCGCTTTGTACAATACCATTTTATACTAGGCGTGCAGTTAGTACGATTAAGGATGTGAAATTAAATATTTACCTAAAAGTATTACAGCGTATTACAATCGGAATAATGTGATAATAATTTTGAAGATACCTAAAAATTCCAGTTTCCTACAGCATATTCCAAAGTACTCGCTTACACGTCGCTGATTTATACTGCCTTCAAACGGTGTCTGCGGATGTTAAATGTTGTAACGCGCTAAATTCAACACACAGCCAACGAAACTAAACATTTCGCCGGCCATGTGCAGAAGCTCGACCGCACACTCGAAAGGAAACGGCAGAACGTTCTGCTAACTTCCCAGAAAACGGTCTCCGACAGGTCGTCGGAACCGCTTGACCGCGGCGCATTGTTGCCGCGGTCCGTGGACAATGGTTCCTTTGTGGAGCGGGTCCGACTATCGATCGCGGCCGGCGCGGCAACGCTGGCCGGGCGGTTTTCTTTCGCGTTCCAAAGCACTGGCAAGAAACGTCGCTTCGATCGCGAGGCGGTGAGATTAGAAATGGGACCGTCGCCGTTAAATGCATTGTAGGAGATACTCGGCATCAACTTTTTGTCACGACCGTGAGCGCATTGTCTAGCTCGCCCCGTCCGCGTAGTGCTGAAGAAAACACGGCTCGGATAGCTCGATCGAGGCAGGGCAGTGAGAACACAAAAACTACCCTTCTGAGGGTAGTGCGAATGTTCTCTTAATTTGCTCCCTCGATATACGATAACTTGTAGGATTAGATGTGATAATATTTCATTCTAACGCAATGTTTACATCACAGCGCGTATACAAATTTAAAAAAACAAAACACTTCTCACATTCTTCGTATGCCTACTCTTTAGGTTACTCAGTTATGGTAACGTTTTGCTCCCTCGCTTTATTGAAAGAATGAAAAACGAGGAATGTGTTAGAAGTATGTGGATATTTTCTTTAAATAGTTGTTTTAATTCTCTTACCTTATTCATGGGTCCGAGTTCATAGTTATGTGATCAATCCAGATCTTTGGCGTGTGTCGATATAACCGCAAAATTATGTATTAATGTTTTTTTAATTTCTCCCCAAGCTCGCAAATCATACTACTTGATCTTTAAATACACGATAGATTTTTAATGGGTACACACTGCGTAAATACCCGGTCTAGGTATATATAGGCGACTAAATAAAGGAAGATTGATAGTCTGGTGATACTCTAATCGCATATATGTTACACCGACATATTACTACTCGACGACCCATCGTAAATATGCTGCCTACACGCAGCTATCCAGAGAGAGGGAGATGCCTGCTTGGTACACCACACGCTGGTGTACCAAGTAGGCAATTCAAAAAGACCGTGAAAACTGTCGCTCCTTTTTCGTAAAATGGTTAGAAAGAGAAAAAAAGAGACAGCCATATATATTTCATCATTTGTACAAGAGAAATATATTCACGCGTTACCAACTCGAAGGTGCAGCTCCCTTTTTGGTACAAAATCGATTTTCGTCGTCCGGCACGCACAAACTCGATTTGGCGCCGCCCCCACGCCGCAATGCCACGCACTACAGGCGGTGATGTCATGGGCCGTTCCGCAGCCATCTACGGGCAGCGCCTACCCAGTACCTACCCAGCAGCAGCGCCCTGAAACAATAACAATGAAAGTCACGCGCGACGTGGATCCGCCGGTCGCGGTCGCCGGCCGGGCGGACGCCCATTTCCACCGACAGATTTGCGGAGCAGATGAATGCTAATTTGAGGCTCGTTATATTCATTCGCGTGTGAGTCACGACTCGCCCAGACGGTGTGTGGCTGGAGACGGTCAATATTTTATTTAGCATAGTCGGAATGAAAGCCCGAGCTTCGAAAGACAAAGGTCGGCCAGAACACTGGAACACAAAAAGGAGTAAAACAAATTAAATATTTATCTGGCAGAAAGCTCTCGATTGACTGTCGCCGCTTTTGTCGCACGGATACCTGTAGGATATTTTTTATGTAGTTTCTTTTTACGCCGGGTACCTATCTCCCAGTATGCCACATGTTAATCGAGCTCTCTGCCGTACGGACTATCCCCCCCTCGATTGTTTACCGCCTCAGATTGTTCCTCAAGATTGTACAATAATATATCGTCAATAATAATTTATTTATAATATGAATCATTTTTAAATGGATGTCCATCCGTTACCGTAACTAGAATCCAATCATTCCGTTTTCAAAATTAGTATGATTTCAAATATTACACGTAAAAGTTTACATTTAGATTGATTTCCAAACAGGTACATGAATATGTTTTATCGAAAAATCTTTAAAACTATAGAAATAACGCGTTTGAAGTAGAATAGGAAAATTTCTAACTTAGTTTTAAAACTTAAAAAAGTTTAACGGTAGTAATTGTTATGCTTCTTTAGATAGTACCTTCGTGGATCCCACTGAGGAAGAAATATGTCGAAAAAACATCATATACAGGGGTGGGATAGTTAATATATTCGTGTGAAAGATGTTTCGAATTTTTTCTCTTATAAATTAAAATACTAAAAACACCCGTAACGGACTGACAGGTATTCTGTCCGTATCCATGAACGTCGTGCTACCATATTTTCATTCAAACTATTAGTATTGTAGCAACAAGGCCATCTGCTACTTACTGCCGCAGTACATCACATATTTACAAGTGCTCGAGTCATTTCTGCAAATAGGTCTGACGATATGAACAGTAGCGTAACCTAGTCAATAATAAAAGCCATTCAGCGCCTTTAGAACAATTACGTTGTGATTGATAAATGCATTTCGCGATAATGAAATTTTAAATTCGGAATCGGACGATGTATGTAGGTATTTTTGAAATAGGTTTAAACTACTCTCAGACCCGAATTCAGAGTCCATACGTAGATTATTTAAAAGTTAAGTTACGCCTTAAAAGTGTAATTCTCAGTACAAAATAACACAAGTATTTACTCTGAATTCGGGCCCCAGTGTGCGATAAATTAAATAACACAGAATGGACTTGTGTCTCCGATTTTTAACGAACATTAATCACCTTGACATTGCGCGATGGTGTATATCTTTTATACATATAAATATTTTAAATAGGTGCTCAGAAATGATTAGGCTATCTAACAACAAACTGAACAAAATACAAATTACATCATCGCACCATCTCGGCTCGGTGACTCACGATTCCACCTCTGCGGGTTGCTTATTTGACCGCGAGACGATTTGCATCGCGACTTTGCGATTATGCGCGCAGACTGTTTGGAAAGGTGCTAATACACTGACAATAATAATTGTTTGTAAATATCTCGCGTCCGAGTCGAGAATTGTTCTGCCGGGCTTATCGCCGGAGCTGACCCGGCATCGTCACGCCACTCGCTGATGTCATCCTTATTTTATATCGTGGTGGTTATTGTTTAGGGGGATAGCTCGTACCTGTCTCCGATCCCCAGGCACACGGCTGCCGGGGTAATAAATTACTCGATTATGCTAAATACTGTTTGTTGTTTTATCACTGTAGGAGGAATGTAGCTCGAATGGTCGCTAATATCCGGTTTTGTCTTGTCCGCAGTTCTGGGAAATCATCTCGGACGAACACGGCATCGACCCCACCGGCGCCTACCACGGAGACTCGGAGCTCCAGCTGGAACGCATCAACGTGTACTACAATGAGGCCAGCGGCTCCAAGTACGTCCCCCGCGCCATCCTCGTGGACCTCGAACCCGGCACCATGGACTCCGTGCGCTCGGGACCCTTCGGCCAGATCTTCAGACCCGACAACTTCGTATTCGGCCAATCCGGCGCCGGCAACAACTGGGCCAAGGGCCACTACACGGAGGGCGCGGAGCTGGTGGACTCCGTGCTCGACGTCGTGAGGAAGGAGGCCGAGTCCTGCGACTGCCTGCAGGGCTTCCAGCTCACCCACTCCCTGGGCGGCGGCACCGGCTCCGGCATGGGCACGCTCCTCATCAGCAAGATCCGCGAAGAATACCCCGACAGAATCATGAACACCTACTCCGTGGTCCCCTCGCCCAAAGTGTCCGACACCGTCGTGGAGCCCTATAACGCCACCCTCTCCGTGCACCAGCTGGTGGAGAACACCGACGAGACCTACTGCATCGACAACGAAGCCCTGTACGACATCTGCTTTAGAACGCTCAAACTGTCCACGCCCACGTACGGAGACCTGAACCACCTCGTGTCCCTCACCATGTCCGGCGTGACCACCTGCCTCCGCTTCCCCGGGCAGCTGAACGCCGACCTGCGCAAGCTCGCCGTCAACATGGTGCCCTTCCCCCGCCTGCACTTCTTCATGCCCGGCTTCGCGCCGCTCACCTCGCGGGGCAGCCAGCAGTACCGCGCGCTCACGGTGCCCGAGCTCACGCAGCAGATGTTCGACGCCAAGAACATGATGGCCGCCTGCGACCCGCGCCACGGCCGCTACCTCACCGTGGCCGCCATCTTCCGCGGCCGCATGTCCATGAAGGAGGTGGACGAGCAGATGCTCAACATCCAGAACAAGAACTCCTCCTACTTCGTGGAGTGGATCCCCAATAACGTGAAGACGGCCGTGTGCGACATCCCGCCCCGGGGACTCAAGATGTCCGCCACCTTCATCGGCAACTCCACCGCCATCCAGGAGCTGTTCAAGCGCATCTCCGAGCAGTTCACCGCCATGTTCCGGCGCAAGGCTTTCTTGCATTGGTACACCGGCGAGGGCATGGACGAGATGGAGTTCACGGAGGCCGAGTCCAACATGAACGACCTGGTGTCCGAGTACCAGCAGTACCAGGAGGCCACGGCCGACGAGGAGGCGGAGTTCGACGAGGAGCAGGAGGCCGAGGTGGACGAGAACTAGACACCACATCACCAGCAGCTTCACTAAACACCGCACGGCGCGCCCGATTATTTATTGTTTGCCGACATGTCCGGGCGCCGCCACCATCGTCGCGTGTCATCTTATATTTAACATTTTGTACATTTCCCAGTCTGAGTATAAAACATTCCCAGCAGCCGGCCGAGAGCGGAGGATCTTTTTAATTTTAAGCCTGTCTTGTCATTTCTAATATTTATAAAACTTTTTATATCGCGTATTTCTTTTTGTACGATCTTCATCATTCTTGTCATTCGAGCATCAAATTGTCTAGGTTTCTTGTTCAGTTCATCATTCATTAATAAAGACGCCTATATCATTTTATAAAACTTCGTATCTCTTACTGGTCCCCCAGCCTCCCATGTTCCCAGCCACCTTACCATACATATTCCGTGGAATGCGGAATTATCACTAGCTATAGCAAAAGGTTATTTTTTTAAAGAGGGTAAATTTGTGGCAATTTCAATCAAAAAATTACCACAAATCTACCAACTCATCAACCTGCTACACAAAATTAAAACAAACCTCATCTCTTACCGATCACCACAAGGATTATCACAAGTAAATTCACAGAGAATTCCTCCTCTTCCCGACCATAACATGGAATGAACACAAGCAATTTGACATGGCCTCTTCCCGATCGCGTCATCAGCCCGTAACGTGGTTGTCGGCTCACTTCTCTAGAAGGCACGGCGCACGCTTTCCAACGGTGGCCGATTACACAAAAATTACCTCATTCTTGCAAAGGCAAAGTGACACACAGTACGCGAAAGGAGTTATTCCGTATTGGGATGTTTGAAAATGCCGCCACGTTTGCGAAATAGCGAGGCCTAAAAAGGTGACGACCAGCTCGGGTACCCGCGACACTCGATGCGGCTGAAAACGCCATCTGGGCTCCGCTCTTCCGAGAGAAGCTGGAAACAGGTCCATAAGTCTAAACACTCGGTAAGTATGTAACTAACAGTGATGCAGCGAATAATATTGATTTATCTCTGCAGATTAGAAACGTCGTTTCTCGATAAGCAAAGTTCAAAGTGAAAACAAACAAAAATTTTATGTTAAAAATGTTGAATGTTTTAAACAAGTAAACCGACCAACAAATTTGAAGGCAAGCTTTTATACGCTTTCTTTGCATACATTCGTAACCGATCATATGCAGAGGTGGCTCATAGCTAGTAGCGAAAACTTTGGTTACGATTAAAATGGCGATCGTGAAAAATTATTTTCGCTTTAATAGAAGTCGAATAAAATGATAAAAACCTTGCAATATTTAAAAATAGATTTTTTACGAGATTTTCAGAAATCCAAAATAAGTCCAAGTATGTAATAGAAAGCCCACAAAAAGGGACTACTAAGAGATTCGTTTGAGGTGTTAACCCCAATCAAAATAATTTCGTTGTCTGTCCAACGTAATTACGTGTAACGTCCGTAACTTTTTTGTATATTTTTTTCCCAAAAAAATTTTTTGAACAATTTTTCATTTCGAGAATTTTTTTTACGATTTTTTCAATATAATTTAAAATAAATAAATACTTATTCCTTAGGAACCGACACGTAAAAGTACAACTAGTAGGTAAAAATTAAGAAATTAAAATTCGTTCATCAAGAAGGAAACAGATATAACAAACGAATAAATACTATTTTGTTCCCTGTCAATATTTCCTTTCACGTAGAATGTCTCACGACAGACTATCCTTAATGCGTATATAGGGTGTAACAGACCTAGTCCACAATGCTTATGAGGTTCCTGCCTGAATTACGAGTCGAAAATGTTCAAGCTACAATGTCGTAATATCAATAGTTATGGAGGTAAACTTCAAATTTGTATTTTTTTCATGATTTCTTAATTTTATTCTGTAAAACGTTGGACTATCATTTAAATAAGTTACATCGAATATTAAAAATTCATTCGCTTTAAAACAAATCCGGAGAAAAGGAAGCTGTAGGTACAAAATCATCCGTTCTACCAAAAATATTGGAAAACCTAATTTGTTCAAGATTGAGTCGTCCCATTAAAAGGTGGCCAACATTAGGGATGATCGATATCACAAAAACATCGATGTGAACATCGATTCCAAAGTATCGATATGAGATAAATAACGAAGGAAAAACATCGACGTTTGGGGAGCAAAATAAACTATCTTTTTATTTATCATGTATTTGAAAAAATTAGGTATTTAGGAAAAGCACAAAAAATTAACATTCCCAGTATTTTTAAGGTACACTTTGCAAAAAAAGTAGTTTTGTTAGAAGTGTTCCTTTTAATCTATTTCTGTGTTGGTACAGATGTTGACCAGCTTTTGAAAAAAGTCTTAATCTAGTCTTAGTTATAGTATGCAAATACAAAGTACAAGTTTACTGGACAAAGTAATAGAATATGGATTTACGATACCTGTTATTTCGTTTTGGAGGTTTCATTCTTTTAACTTTAAAAAAATCAGTCTTCTAACACTCGCTTCCGCTACACATTCACAAGAAGAACGATTATAATTTTAAAAATCACGTCAATTGATTGAAGTTGACAGATTTTTTTAAATGGCTTAGAGTGTATCGATGTTTAGATATTATTCTCATAACATCGATGTGTCGATATCATCGAGGACTTAACATCGATGTTTTCCCGCTAAACATCGATGCTTATCCATCATCGATGAATATCGATCATCCCTAGCCAACATGGATTTTTAACAAAGAGGTCTACAACAACGAATCTCCTTACCGCATCTCGTGGTATAGCCCTAGGATTGGATGCCTTAGCCCAGACTTATGTTATATACACAGATTTCTCAAAGGCATTTTTCTTTCCATTTCTCAAAGGCATTCGACCGAGTTGATCACGATATACTTCTAAGGAAGATACGTCTTTACGGATTGGACCACAATTTATTTAAATTCTTCGCATCATACTTGAAGGACAGATTCCAGTATGTATCTATAGAAGACAAATGTTCTACAGTTTTCCCAGCAACCTCAGGCATTCCGCAAGGATCAACCCTTGGCCCCTACTGTTCTTGATTATGATAGACGATATACAAGGCAGGATAAAAACAGCGAAATGTGTGCGGATGACCTGATTTTTTTATTTTATTCTAAAATTTATTCTAAAATTATGAGTGTACGCGATTGTTTTAAATTACAAAAAGACAGATGGGTTAGTGGACTGGACTGAGGAGAACAATCTGTATTTTAATATAAAAAAGTAACCCAGAAAAAACAAGTTTTTACTATACTCCCTTTCTTTGTAAAATATAACAATAATTAAAGACGAATTAAAACATATAACATAACACTATACTTACAGAAATTTAATATATTTCTAAAATGTCAGATGTTTTGAGATGTCAAGATTTTGATAGATTCAATTATCATCAATATCGTACCTTATGAATTTCCAGCGTCAAATGATTTAGTCAGAATCAGATTTGAGTAATGTAGAATTCTTCAAAACTAAGCAGAAATCTAAAAGAAATAAATTATTATTTGATTTTTTCCCAAAAAAACGAATTTTGCTGTCATCTGTGAACCAATTGTTTTGTAAATTTTCGAAATTCGTAGTGATGTACCTATTATGCCGACAGAGTAATTCAAATTTAGAAAATATTCCGCGACTTATCGGGCGCCGCGCCGTTGCTAATCAAACTTTTCTAATGATTCCAATTTGAAAAAACCAATAAAATTTCTAAAAATCCGAAATTATACCATAATTATTAAATTTTTTTTAACGAAAATTTGATAGATATTCTTGATCGTCGCCACAAGTCTGCTTGCCAAGTTTCAGCTCGATTGGATCACGGGAAAAGGGTCAAAAATCGATCCAAAGTTTTTGTTGACGGCAAGCAAGCAGACGCCACGAGTTAATATAAAGGGAGTAAAAAGTGTGCATGTCTTACTTATAGTCGTTCAGTAACACCAATAAAGTTCGGTTATACGATTAATAAAGAAAAAACTTCACGCGTTGCTGAGATCAAAGATCTCGGTATTGTCTTTGATGCCAGACTGACTTTCTCAAGTCGTATAAACCAACTAGTTACAACGTGTTATAAGCTTTTAGGTTTCGTAACACACATATCAAAAGGATTTTCGAATGAAAAGTGCATCGAGCAAATGTACAATTTCGTCATTCGTTCAAAATTGGAATATGTAATGGCAGTTTGGAGCTCACACCAAAGGAAATACATCGATATGATTGAGCAGATTCAAAAGAAACCCTGCCGAACCAGCCAAACCATGCCCCAAGCGAAAATTGACTCCAAAAAAGTTACTTGTGAGCGTTTGGTGGACTAGTGCTGGTGTCGTTCACTACAGCTTTCTTAAATCTGGCCAGACGATTACGGCAGATGTCTATTGTCAGCAACTGCAAACCATGATGGAAAAGCTAGCTGCTAAACAACCGAGGCTGGTTAATCGCTCTAGGCCACTGCTGCTTCATGATAACGCTAGACCACACACTGCACAACAGACGGCTACCAAATTAGAGGAGCTTCAATTGGAATGTCTAAGACATCCACCGTACTCTCCGGACCTTGCCCCAACAGATTACCATTTTTTTCGAAATTTGGATAACTTCTTGCAAAGGAAAAAATTCAACTCCGATGGGGCAGTCCAAACCGCCTTCAAAGATTTTATTGATTCCCGTCCAAATGGTTTTTTTAGTAAAGGGATCGATGAACTGCCTATGAGATGGCAAAAGTGCATAGATAGCAATGGTACATACTTTGATTAAATAAATATATTATAATAAAAAAAAATCGGCTTTATGTTCCTCCCATACTAAACGCCAATTTCATATGTAAGGACCTAATATTTATCTTTATTTGTTTGTATCTGTATTCTAAGTATTTTCTTCTCACTTTGTCATTACTATGTTTACATGTATTATGTTTTTTTTTCTTTTCTCTAAACTATACACCTATTATGTTAATGTACTGTATACCTATCTATTGTAAAAGCCCTATAGGGCGTTAATTAATAATTAATAAAAAATAACTGTTGATATAAGGACACTGCCGCTTAAATATTTTAGACTCATAAATTAGGCTGGAATCTATCTGCAAAGTATTAAGTCAATCGAGATTCTGAAGAGTTAATTGCTTCTACCGTCATCGTAGAATCTTAAAAATGTGCTTAATTATTAACAAAAATGCAGTTTAATCTAAACGCGATGCCGGTATGCATCGTAAAAGGACAAAATATGTGAACTGAGTATTCAAAATATTGGTTCTTCGAGAATACGTAGATCTTTATATCTTACCACGCAGAGCTGAAATTGTATAGATGAAGAAGAGAGGATTGGGTCACAGCGGAAACATGTCCACCCTGGCATATATTAGGTCCTTACATATGAAATTGGCGTTTAGTATGGGAGGAACATAAAGCCGATTTTTTTTATTGTAATGTATTTATTTAATCAAAATATGTACCATTGCTATCTATGCACTTTTGCCATCTCATAGGTAGTTCATCGATCCCTTTACTAAAAAAACCATTCGGACGGGAATCAATAAAATCTTTGAAGGCGGTTTGAACTGCCCCATCGGAGTTGAATTTTTTCCTTTGCAAGAAGTTATCCAAATTTCGAAAAAAAATGGTAATCTGTTGGGGCAAGGTCCGGAGAGTACGGTGGATGTCTTAGACATTCCAATTGAAGCTCCTCTAATTTGGTAGCTGTCTGTTGTGCAGTGTGTGGTCTAGCGTTATCATGAAGCAGCAGTGGCCTAGAGCGATTAACCAGCCTCGGTTGTTTAGCAGCTAGCTTTTCCATCATGGTTTGCAGTTGCTGACAATAGACATCTGCCGTAATCGTCTGGCCAGATTTAAGAAAGCTGTAGTGAACGACACCAGCACTAGTCCACCAAACGCTCACAAGTAACTTTTTTGGAGTCAATTTTCGCTTGGGGCATGGTTTGGCTGGTTCGGCAGGGTTCAGCCATTGCGATGAGCGCTTCCGATTATCGTACAGGATCCACTTTTCATCACAGGTAATGATTCGATTTAAAATCCCTTCATTATTGTGCCGGTTGAGTAATGCAACGCAGCAGTCAACGCGCGTTTGTTGATTTGCTTCACTCAATTCGTGAGGTACCCACCTTTCAAGCTTTTTCACCTTACCAATTTGCTTCAAGTGGATTAAAACAGTTTTATCACTAACACCGCAGCCTGCAGCTAACTCGGATGTGGTTTGCGATGGATCCGCTTCCACAATAGCCTTCAATTCTTCATTATCAACTTTGGTCTCCGGCCGTCCACGGGGCTTGTTCTGCAGGTCGAAATTTCCAGAACGAAAACGTTGGAACCAAAAACGCACTGTGTTTTCTTTTGCGGCACCGTCGCCATACACATCATTAATCCTTCGAGCCGTTTCTGCTGCACTGGTGCCACGGTGGAACTCGTACTCGTAAATAACGCGATATTTCAAGTTTTTCATTTTGTAAACTGAGTGACGCAAAAAAAAAAAAACAATTGAGGAAAAAACATATGAATTATAATTTCCAAAACACAAATACATGAGTAAATAGCTGTATAAATTTGGATTTGGAATTCCTAACCAAAGAGAAGATATTTGAGATCAAATTTGCCAGTACGGCAAAACGCCAATTTCATATGTAAGGACCTAATATTTAAGATGCATTTATACTGCAGTTAAAGTATTTATTCTTGCATAATTAAATCCCCTACTAAACTATTTTTTAGGTTTTTTTTTTAATTTCGTTTCAAATCTTATACAGGGTGTAACAGAGCTAGTCCACGACACTTTACAGGTGGATTCCTGCCTTGATTATGAGTCGAAAATGTTCAAGCAACGATGACCTAATATCGATAGTTATGGAGTATGCCAACTCGATGACAACATGGCGGCAGCCGTAGCTTTTCGTGACCACAAAAGTACCTACACCAGGGAGGCGGTACATAAAAGCGCACGGGCAATTTATGTACACGTACCTACATATACATTTATAGTGAAAATTTTAAAATGAAAGAAATACCGATCGTACACCCTCGTAGACACCCCCTTCAAAGTTAAAAGGTTAAAATCGGTCCTTCCCTGTATCGAGCAGCTGTTCCATGGATCGCCGCTTTTTTATTATTATTATTATTTTATTATTTATTTAATTTATGGTACAAATACAGTTCTTATATATAAAATATCAGATTAAACATTTTTTTAAATACTTGGTAGTTATGTAGACCTCATCAGCAAAGAGAAGCTCTTGAGTCTGATGAGGGAGCCACAGTTCTTATTCCTTGTTTATAATATATAGGTACATAGTGTATACAAGTTATTTATTAATACAGTAAAAAGGTAAATTTATAATGAAAGTATAGGAGTTATTTTGAAAAAAGCTATAGGTTTAAATGATTTATGAATTTAAGTTTGATTTTAGGAATATTTTAATTTTTTTGATTTGCTCTGAGAGGTTTCTGATGCATCGTATCTCGATAGGTAAGTTATTATAGTAATTGATGGCTTTATAAATATAGTGATGCTGCATTTGGATTGTTTTACATTTAGGCATTATGAATTGGTTTCCATTTCTCATAAGTTTGAAATATTCCTGGTTTTCTGTAAGGTTTTTTTTCTTTACATATTTTTAATATGGAAACTTGTTTGAAAATATCATCTACGATTTAACCCTTAAATGCATGAAGTCTGATTTTTGTATGAAAAAAAAATATTTTATAGAGCTTCACCCGTAGACTAAGGGAAAAATAGTAATAAAAATCATTGTTTTATTTTTTCTTTTTTTTTTCAAAAAATTACCATGTGCTGTTTTCGGCACCACATGCATTTAATACTAAATTAATGCATTACTTCCTGTGCATTTAGTATAAAAAAGATAAAAATAATTGTATGAATACAAAATTGATAAACATACCTGCTCGTTTTATATATTTCTGGGTAATAAATCTGTCAAATAACCAAAATTTCTTTTGATCGAAAACGGACATAAAGATAAAGACATCGACTTTTTCTATAATTTGATAGTTTAGTAAAAAATGGCCGTTTGGGCACGGACAAAATTATTTTTTTTTTTAAATTCAATGACCGAGGAATACTTTTGTAAGGATCGATATAAAGAATGACAAATATTTTGTGTGATAATTGAAAACAAACTCAATGTTCCGTTTTCGGCACAATACGCATTTAAGTGCATAAAATAAAAATTATATTCTTTTTCTTTCAATAATTTAAACTCAATAACGTTTACAACAGCTTGCATCAAAACATAATTAATGTTAAGAATATTTGCAGAGTTTATGAATAAGATAGCAACAAATACAATATAAAAAATTTTATATGCAGGCCTTTATCGTTACCTACCTCGCTAGGTACATAAAAAAACCTGTTCTGAGGTAAGTAGCCATTCCATTCATTGAGACTCCATTTAAATATTTAATTTCATGGTTACGTAATTAGAAGAATAAAAGAAAAATAAAGTAAAGTAATTTAGAGTAAAAAGTATATAAAGTAAATAAGAATAAAAATATAAGTAAAGTAAATTAAGTAAAAAGTATATACATATATGAACAAACAAAAGTGTAAATAAGTAAATTAATTCCAAGGTTGATAATATAAGAACAAAGTATAGAGTAAATGTTCAGTAAATACAGTATTGTTCATTTGAGCATCTCTTCCAGCTGATTTCTCCCAATATTGAATAGCCATTCAGTCAGCAATACACGGAATTTTAGATGTTGAATTTCATGTAAGTGCCATCGCTCGTATCTTAACATAAGCCAGTGACATAAATCGAAGGGTGTGTGTGCTTAACACACATTTTACGATTGTCACTTGGGCCCGATAATTTGAGCCCTTTCTGCCATCAATTAGGGGCCCACTTACCCGCAGCCAGCCACCCCCGAGTGAATCACGAAACCACCCCAAAGGGTAAGTAAAAGTACCACCCTGGGAGGAAGCCAGGGCGGCCTTGCGTGACGTCAGGAGCGGGGGAAAGTGACTCATTCTCCGGTGAGCAGGTCGATTGTAACTTCGTACCTGATTCTCGAAATGTTTCCACCTTGCGAAATTCGAGCCTGTCGCCTTTAGCACACACCACGTGTGTTAAAAGGGACAGCGAATATATTTTTAAATAATTACACTAAGGCCCGAATACACAGTCAATGCTTGATTGATTTAAAGATTAAGTACGCTTCAAAGGTATTATTTGAAGACCCCATGGCAAGAAGTTGTTAACTCATGTTAACAGATTACACTCATTAGGGAATGAACATGCAGAGGCGGCTGACATTTTTGCTGATAGTATAACTGTGTATAGGACAAATTGTTTACATCTCAACGAAATGGAAATGGACAATAATTTTTTCTGTATTATTATTTTACCTTTAACTGTTATTATTTGTACCTTTAACTGTATTATTATTTTATCTGTCTTATGTTTTTCTGTATTATTATTATTATTATTACCTTTTAACTATTATTATTGTAACTTTTAACTGTACTATTATTTTAACTGTCTTATGTTTTTTTTATTTTTTTTATTCTGTATATTTGTAAAAGCCTATAAGGGCGTTAAATAAATAAATAAGCTAACATTTTTGTCAAAAATGAGTTAATAAGCCGTCTAAACTAAATATTGTACGCTCTTTCCATTGGAAATAAGTTCAGAACTTAAAAATAACTAGAACATGTTCAAATCATAGGGATGAACATGTAAACTACACTTTTTCATAAAAATCAAATCAGTTACCTACTTATGGGAAGAACATGTTATCTTCAATAATAGCATGTTCATGCCATCATTCTGAAATTAACACGTTCTTGCCTTTTAATTTGATTGGAATATTTATGGTTAACACAAATTTTACTCTGGCAGTACTATCATATATTTGGTTTTATTTGAAGACTATTAAATATGTACTTATATATTATTTTTCAATAATTTTAAATGGTACATACCCTGTTTTGTCTTATTAATTAACATGCTAGGTATTTTATAATTTTGGATAATGGATGATGAAACTGGATAGCATTTAAAAGGTTGGTTGATGTTTGTGTTTTACCAATTTTAAAAAGATGTTATTTTATTAAAAATGAGTTCCAGTGGCAAAAAATGGTTCTTAACTACATTTTTTTAGGGAAAATCAGTATATTTTTATTTTTTGTGCATAAATGCATTTTTTTTACTTTGTAAATACTTTTTTGATATTTTAGTAACATAAATCAATAAAAATTAATCTTGAATTAGTAATAAAACTTATTTTTCAAAGGCGAAATGCAAATGTCTAAATATCTCAAAATGACTTGAATGTTAGTTAACAACTTCTTGCCATGGGGTCTTCATTTTGTACTGAAAATTACGCTTTTAAAGCGCCCTTTAACCTTTAAACATCAATGAAAATTACTAGAACAATTAAAACATTGATACGAAAAAGCATATTTTTGTACCTACTCGCCCTACATATAAAGTGCTCGATCAGCACACAGGGGACCCAGCTGTAGCAAGTCGAAAAATTCAAATACCTCGGGATGGAATTTTCTAGCGACGGGAGGCAGAAAAGTGAAATAGATAGAAGAATCGGAGCTGCAGCCGGCCTTCTACGTTCTCTGTATAGTGCGGTGATAAGAAAATCCGAGCTCAGTGTCAAGGCAAAACTATTTTCAAATCTGTGTACAGGCCCACCCTAATATATGGCCATCAAATTTGGATCCTGGCGGAGAGAGCGAGAGCAAGGATCCAGGCTGCCGAGATGAGTTTTCTAAGGGTGGTAGCGGGAGTCACACTGATGGACAGAGTGAGAAGTGCCGATATAAGGCACACACTCGGCATGGAGTCTACACATAGAAAAATCACAAATTGGCTTGGAAATGTGCTCAGAATGCCAGAGGAACGAATACGCCCCAGATTAAGCTGGGAGAAGCAATAGAAAAATGTGTATGAAAACAGAATGGGTCTAGACTGGTTGATTCATGCAGAAGCAGTCATGCAAGACAGGGGAAAATGGAAACACCTTGTCGATTCTTTGGGCCCCCGTCCCTACTAGGACAAGGGGATGAAGATGATGACATTTTTTTACTTGTACATTTTCACTTGCTCCCGGGGCATATCTCCGGGAAGAAATAAACGCTGACAACAGATCGCTCTTTCATTCCATCGGACCCGCCAACCTTCCCTAAAGATCTTTCCCGAATTACATCCAGAGGAAGACCAAAAAATGGATGGGTGGTGCAAAGGGATGATCAGATGCAGAGGCGCGGATTGGGTGACGTCATCTACCTAAGGACGAGGAGTGCTGACGCCAAAAGTCTACGACGAAGGTGAGTTGGGATGAAGCCAGAAAAAGAAGAGATTAATAATAATAATGAATAGTACTAAAGATCGATTATAGACTGAAACATTATAGCAAAGTCAGCAATATACAATTATGTAAATAGCAAAAGCAGCAATGTCCATATTTAAAAATAAAATATTTATTTATCTACGTAGGTACACTAAAGGAAAACTGAGGTGGTAATCGTTTTTAAAAACTTATTCTTATTTCCAATAAGATGGAGGTTTCATAAATTCTACAAAAATTTAGTTTTCTGAATTTGAAGCTACTCATTGGGATACTGCTACCTTAGTTATAGTCTTATATTTAATTATCTTCTATTAAATCTGCACTATTTTTTTACTCAATTTTTTTCCCAAATTTTTTTTTTTAAACGTTTAAAATATCCTGTTTAATAATGTTTATAGTTTAGTACAATTGACTTTCTGGTGGCGGTAGTACGATGAGAACGAAAGTTTACAAGACAAATTACGACAAATCACGAATCAAAAATACAAACGGGCGGTTTCCTAGCTCGGCTTGCGTGTCCTTCCAATATTGTGATGTCGCAATGTCATGTTGTTTCGACGAGCTGAGCTCCGTAAAGTTGTAAGGCAACTAGTATATATCGATCAAAATATTATAAGTAGTAAAAATTTTGAAATTAGAGAAAAAACAATGAAAAAACAACCAACTATTTTTTTAATTATCGATTTTATGCAAACCGATTTATCGATCGCACATTCTGTACTGTTTTAATTGTGCCAAATTAAATAAATGAAAGAATCGTGTAGCTCGACTCTGACACCCCCCCCCCACACGTAGCCCAGCGTAGCGTTCTACCTAAGCAACCCGACAAAAATGATGGTACATTTACATGTCAGTGCCTAAAGAATAAGTTTTTATTATTGTATATTTAAAAAAAAAAGAGAATAAATTATGCTATAAAGAAGTTACGGACGGACAGACAACGAAATTATTATAATTGGGATATAAAAATCAAATTTTCATCCCGAAATCCCGGGGTCAAAATTTTGACTCGGGATTGGATTGCCTAGTCACGGCTGTAATAGTTGTGGTAGAGCGGTGTTCCCATGTTCTCATCATCACTCATGGCACTACAACCCTTGGTGGGTCTTGGCCTCCTCAATAATTTTCCTCCACTCATCTCGGTCTAGTGCCAGCTCTCTCCAGTTCCGAAGCTCCAAGGCAGAGATATCTTTGAGGACGTTGTCACTCCATCTTAATTTTGGCCTTCCTAAGCTCCTTCGCCCTGTTGGCCTTGAGTTCAGCAGGGACTTTGGTGCTTGATGCTCGGACATTCTCTCCACATGACCCAGCCACCGAAGTCTTCCCAGTTTTATAAATTTTGTGACGTTTGGCTCCTTAAATAGAGTATAGAGCTCATTATTGCGCCATTTTCTAGAACCGGTCCGAAGATACGCCTCAAAATTTTCCTTTCAAAAACGTTCCCATGTTCTACTTTTAATATAACCAAAAAAACAAGACACAGACACGTAGGTACTTTTAATATCGATCTATTTTCTCTATACTCACTCGGCAGCCTGCTTAGAACATTTGACATTTAAAAACGAGGGAAGTCGATTTTTAATACAACACATTGTTTCGAATCAGTCCACAAACATTAGATACTTCGTCAGAATAGTAAATAGCTTTGCTTAAAAACTATCTAGCAAAGTTTTAAATAATTTGCACGTGTTTACAATGTATCTATCTCTTGTCATGAAAAGTATTTCGGTAATTATTGTTTGCTGGAGATTCATAACGTATTTTTTTTATACCGACGGTGGCGTCTCAAAAAACAAGTTGACATATATCACGAAACAAATGAGGATACGTGTGTGTGTGTGTCGTAGCTAGTAGAAAAAAAATTACAGGTGGACTCCTGCCTTGATAATCAGTCGAAAATGTTTTAGTTAGAATGCGACCACTATAAATCGGCGTGCGAGGGAGGGCGTCCCTGTCGCGTAACAGAAGTTGCCAGGGTGTAAATTTATTACACAATACATAATGTACAGAATGTCCGGTGACCGGTGTCGTGGCCTTTAACAAAATTTGGTCGGGCAGCACTAAAGAAACCAAGCCGTGATGGCGGCCGTTCTATCTGTCAAACTGTCAGACGGTAATATCGGTCCATTATTATTTATTTTTTTAATAAAATAGAGATGCGAACACGGAATACGTGTCACATCAATATTCTTACTATTTTCAAACTAAGCTAAACGCCTGTCCTATGAAAATAGGACTAACTTGCTAGTCTGGAGTGAGGTTCGAACCCGCGACCTTTGGATCACGAGGCGAATGTCCTAACCACAAGACCAACAAGCTACTCTTTTGCTACAAGCTAAGCATTTTCAGCTTCGCAAAACTTTAATACTTCATTGGCAATTGTTCTCGCACCACCCCGGACTGTTTTGGACATAATAATTCAGTGTATATTGGTAATCAAGATGTCACAGCTCGCGCTCAAAGACGAGAATGAACTGAATGACAGGGCTCTGGGTTACCGCCGGGTGCGGGCGGGGCGGGTTTTAGTTCCAATCCTGCCGCACGCCAAGTTATGTTGGGCAGGGAATGCCATGACCTGACATTAATAGTTATATATGGAGATATGCAATATCAAAGTTTGCACTTTTTTTTCAATATTTCTGACTTACTTTTTGCAAAAAATAGAACTAGGTACCTAGTTCCTTCGCTTCAATACAACTCAAATAAAATGATAAAAACCTTGTAAAAAATCTATTTTCAATTTTTGCAAGGTTTTTATAATTTTATTCGACAGTGTTGATCCTGACGAAGAGACCGGTACGTCTCGAAAGCGGTAGACCTAAAATCTGGTTGTGGTTTATACTCATTTAACTAACACTCTGTTTTAATGTCTATCCACAAAGTTAATACTTTAAATATTGAAAATATTTTTTAAAAAAGTAACCCATAAAAAACAAGTTTTTATTATACTCCCATTCTTTGTAAAATATGACAACAATTAAAGACGAATTAAAACATATAACATAACACTAAACTTACAGTAATTTAATATATATTTCTAAAATGTCAGATGTTTTGAGCTTTGATAAGACACTTCATGCTTTGAAGATTAAATTCTAAAAACATTTGTCAGTCAATTTAGATTTTCGACATTCGTAGTGAAGTACCTATTATGTATACCGACGGAGTAATTCAAATTTAGAAAATATTCCGCGACGTTATCGGGCCAATCAAACTTTTCTAATGGATCACGGAAAAAGGGTCAAAAAACGATCCAAAGTTTTTGTTGACGGGAAGCCGGCAAGCAAGCAGACGCCACGAGTTAATATAAAGGGAGTAATTAAACATTCAAATAACATGACGTAAATGAAATTTACTATTTAATTTACATTATCGGGCCGCCGGCGCCGTAATTAATCTTTTCTAATGATTCCAATTTGAAAAAACCATTAAAATTTCTAAAAATCCAAAATTATACTATAATTATTAATTTTTTTGACAAAAATTTGTTAGATCTTCTTGATCGTCGCCACCAGTCTACATGCCAAGTTTCAGCTCGATTGGATCACGGGAAAAGGGTCAAAAATCGATCCAAAGTTTTTTTTGACGGCAAGCCGGCAAGCGAGCAAACAGACGCCGCGAGTAAATATAAAGGGAGTAATTATTTAAACTTGAACTCTGGGAAAAATGGGTACCCGGGTAGAAGCGTAAGATGTTGGGATAACAATCTTTAAATCCAAATATTGCTATTTTCGGATTCAGGCCGTTTGTGTTTTCAATCCATCGAACTGTCAGCCGACCATCGTCCTGAGTATTTAGGTCAGATTAGATTGGCCAGCATGGCCCGACAGGCCCTATCGATCGAGGAGTGGCTGTCGGTAGGCACTGGACGTAGGTTCTCCGAAGCACCTCCTCCCAGAGCGGCAGTGGGAGTCGCCGTGGCCAAATATGGCAGTGAGCGTCTGATGCATTAATTCCGACTACGAGACTGAATCATTCCACCGCGGCACTTCTATTCCTGACGAATGGCGGATTGAAAAGGCCTATTATTAATAATCTTATTTATTTATAAGCCCTTGGGGTTTTTACGTGGAAGAATTATTAGTTTACAAAAAGATATTCGCAAAGCACATTCGATTTTAAATATGTTTGAAAAATTCGTGCGTGTTATGCACGCGCGGTAGAAGTTATACTTAAAAACTAAAATGAAGATAAAATACCAATTGTAATAACTGTCCGTGCGTCCTAACTTCGTGTAACGACCGTAACTTCTTTATAGTATATATGTAAGTTAGTTTCTTTCGCATTCAAAAAGGATTAACAAAATTAAAGCAATTAAACCATCTGAAAACAAAGTTTGTTTTATTAGTTACAAGCTATAATTGTCTTTAAGTTACATTAACAATTATTAACAATTTTAATCAAAATTCCTAACTGAAAACAAAGAAACGACATTCAATTTAATAATACGTATTAAATTAAATTACATTACTCTTATTTTATTTGCTAACTTTTTCAACCACAGCTGTTTACAGTTTTTTTTCTTTACCGACAGCTCACAGTGTGGCAAACTTAAAAATTAAAGTAATGGACATACATTTTCTTTACATATATACTTTTTTATTATTTTAATTTTTTCCTTTTCATTTTTTTAATTTTTAATTTTTATAAATAAATATTATAATATTAATTATTCTTTAGGAACCGGCATGTATAATTACCATCATTTTTTACGGGTTACAGCTAGTTTTATTTTAAAAATTTTCAGTAAAAGTCTACACTGATCATTGTCGATAATAATCGACTCAATAGAATACTATTGAGTTTCATGAAAGGAATTAAAGAATGAACAACAACGAATGAACAAAGTCGTCATAAAATCGGTGACGTCGCGTCTCTTGTTTTTAAATGCCAAGCGCCACATTCGACGGATCGTCCGCACGTGTATTTGTTGTATTAAATCCGCCGCGGAATATTGTAACTGCTGAATTCGGTTGCGGATTTGACGCGACGGAACAAACGCGTAACGCCGGCCGCACACTGGATGCGTTTTCGTACGAAATTGAGTAGTACTACGCACGAATACGCAAGTACAATCCTGACCTTCGAAGTAGTATTGAACATCGCACACTGTACACGATTTAGTAGTGCGTGTACGCACGTATAGATGCGACGTCCGACACGATCCGGATTTGTTCGGAAATTTTAGCGATTTCGTACGATGGATATTGAAAATTTTGTCAATTTGATACATGACCACAAATGTTTGTGGGACCAAAGTGATTCAACTGCGTGACCATCAGCGCAGATCATGGCGGAGAATCTCTAAAGAACTAAAAATACCAGTAAGTTAAATAATTTGGTTTAATGAAGGTGAGGTATAATTATGTACTTCGAACAAAAAAACTCTTAAGTATTTCTCCGCTGTTATGAACTCTCGTTGCACTTCGATTCTCCCCAGCATTTGTGAATCTATTAGATAGATAGTCATGGAATTTGTCATTATTTAAGTCTGCCATAATATGATGGAATTTACCAAATTCATCCCTTCTAGTGTATTATATTTCGTTCACCCATTCGGTTCTACGATGCCGACGACGCCGTAGCAGCCTACGAGTAAGAATAGAGTTTTCCAGAAGATACAGATTATTCATTTGGCACAAACGTTATTGGAGAAATGCGAAAAGTAACTGATCGTGACCAACGCAAGATGCAATCAATGTGCGCGCTCAGTACGTACGTAAATAATCGTACGAATACGTATCCGAAGTGCGGCCGGCGTAATAAATAAATAATAAATAAATAAATATAGCTTTATTCCAGAATGTGGGGAGGTTCGTGCAATCCCACACATTCCATATAAAAGAAAATACACACATTAAAAATATTATATAAAACAAAACAGAAATAGTAAAATCATATAAAATAGAAGAGAAGTATTAAAAGTAATCAAAAGAAATATATGGTAAAATATCGGCTTTAGCGAGCGATGGCAAGTCAATTATGCGGGGCCAGTATCTTTCTCCAGTGTGCATCGATGCTGGATGCTGGAGTAAGGCGGGCTTCCAGGATAAGGATATTTCCGGAGCTGTATATCCTTTCCCTCATCCCTGCCACCCTGGATCTTATGAGGGCTGCAAAGTTGGGAACACGCCCCTCAGTGAACATACCGGAAGCGCTGCAATATCTGGGAAGGCCAAACATCATACGAAAGGCGTTGTTATATTGTATGCGAAGTCTTTCTATGCTGCTCTTTTTATAATTTGTCCAGAGTTCACATGTATATAACGTTGCACAGAAGGCAAGGAAGAGCGTTCTTTTTACAGCGGTGCTACAAAGACGAAACCTTCTACACAGCATATTCGCTTTCACACTGAGAGCTCGTCTTTGCCTGTCAATATCGTCGTCGTCCATTAGATTATTTGTAATTATGTGTCCTAGATATTTTGTTCTTTCGGTCACCTTCAGGACCACACCGTTCAGAGTAACTGGAGGAATACTTGTTGGGCCCTGACCATACTTTATAACCAACAGTGCTGTTTTATTAGGGTTATAGAGCATGTTTGTTTCTTCAGCAAACACTTCACAGACCTTTAGAAGAATGCGTAGTCCTCTTATAGACGGTGCCATGCCGGTAATGTGGCGCCGGTCTTACCCTTAGATAAAATAATCTAAAAGTGTAATAACTTTTTTAATACTGGCGACCCAATCAGTTTTGAAATCAGGGCGCTCAACTTTGCAATCTGGGCATCTAACGTATTTTATCGTAACAACGAATCGTGTTTGAACAATGGTGCCAACGTTTGGGAGTAGCTATTTGATATCTAGTCATCTTGCGAGCAACATTGCGCGCGACCCAACAGGTGACTAGAGCGTAGGAATTAGCGGCATTGAATATTTTCTACGAAACGCTAAGCCGGAGGCAACATGCTTCTTGCGAACAGCTGACGGGCTCACGACGCTAACGGGGGACTGCAAAAATCACTCATTTTTTGTGTTTATGAACTAGTTCCGATAAGTCTTAGACGAAAGGACGCTTACCGAGGAATTGATGAGGCGACTTGAGGCATTCGAGATGTGGATCTACAGGAGACTACTCAAAATAAGTTGGATGGACAGAGTTACGAATGAAGATGTTATTGTCCGGATAAATAATAAAGAAAAAGTAATTAAAACAATAAAAATCCTATAATTTTAATATCTCGGACTTGTGGTGAGACTTCCAGAGAAGAACAAGTTATTGCACCTCATATTACAGGGAAGTCGGAGACAGTGGTTTGGCCAATCCACTGTAGAACTGTCCTGGACGGCAGTAAACACCATTTTCATAAATGGATTTGCCGCACACGCGTCTAAGGGATCTCATCTCCACTGCACTCCGTCTACTTTCGTTCATCTTCTGCCAGCTTCAGGCTTCACTTCGATACGTCTGTGTTGGTACCAGAATTCCATCAAGTACCGCTAGTCTTGCCTCGTTAGACATATTTCTAATAGAAATTATTGCATTCAAAGCACCGTTCACCCTATTCCCCGCAGTCACTCTCCTCTCGATGTCTTTATCAACTCTTCTTTGGAACATACTTCCCAAGTACACAAACTCATCTATTTGTTCCAAACATTCATCGCTTACTAGTATTTCACACGTTGTCTTACTTTCCTCCTTGTTGAATACCATCACTTTTAACTTGTTTACATTCATAATAAGGTCCTTTTCCTTGCATACATCATACATCCTGCTTACTAGACTTTGTAAGTCTTGTTCGCTATTTGCCATATTAATACTGCATCATCCGCGTACAGCAAACATAGATCACATCAATCATTTTCGCTCCTAAATTCATACATTGCAGTTCTTTCACATAATTATCCATATATAAAATAAGTAGGTAAGAAGATTTGGATATTATAGAAATTGAGTTCGGGGAATTTTGGCAGATAACACATAATACATAATAATAATGTCCATCACTAACGATAGCGTTGTTCTCAGAACCTTAACTGGCGACCGAAATATATACTCAACTAATATAATTACTAACTCATTTTTGTCGGGTTATAGTTATCTCCTAAATTTCACGAAATTTTGATGCGATTGTAACACAATTTGAAAGAGAAAAATTTTTCGAGAATAGTAATGTAAAAAAAGTTAATATTTGCCAAAAATATCACATGATGTAGTAAGATTTTTTATCATTTTTGTGCAAAAATGTAACAATTTAAATTCAGACTTCCGCCGCTACAATCCGGGACTCGGAAGAAATCTGCACCCAAATACACACAACGAATCGCATTCTTTGACCCAAAAATAAAATTTATTATAACACGAGATTCGGTATTGTATTTATTCCGAATTCTTTCGGAATCCAATTAAAATGTTATTCCATTTTAAGTGCCTCGTCAGAGCGACTCGTAGCCGCGCTGAAACATCACAAAAAATAATGTCACCTACATGTGAATATGAAAAAAAAGGGTTTATTTACCTACCACTAAGTGATGACCACGCACCAAAACTCTCAAATGATTTAAAACTATTAGAGTTTTGTAAAATTTTGTCGGACTATATATGTCCTTAGGTTTTCACGGCCGTTCAGAATCTTCTGTGTATAGTTTTCTGGGACATTCTGCCGTGTATATGTGTATTACACGGCAGGATATCCCAGAAAACTATACACAGAAGATTTGTTGGACTATGCTTATCCACCAATGGAATCAAAAAATTTAATTCCATTGGTGGATATATTTAATATAAATCAAAACTAATTAACCAGTTAAAAAAACGAGCGAGCCTTACACTAGTCGCATATGATTGCAAATATTAACTCACTAGTACTACATTACTTCATTTCATTACACTTCACTTCATTAATACTACAATTACTACATTTCATTACTTCACTTCATTAATACTACAATTACTTCACTTCATTAATACTACAATTACTTCATTACATTACTTCACTTCATTAATACTACAATTACTTCATTACTTCACTTCATTTACTTCACTTCATTTCGTAGTACTACAATTACTTCACTTCAAGTAGTTTTTACTATAATTGTAGTGTACACTTTGTAGTCTTCAAACTGGTGAACCTGTGTGTGTTGTAGTCTTCATTTTGAAATGTAGTTTTTCCCTTCGCTAGCCGCCATACATATTGTATGAAAACTTTGAATAAATATTTAAAAATAATCACATAAAATTTTAGAATGTAAATCATTAAGGGTAATTATTGTTTAAATTAATGTAAAAATAATGAAGTATTTATTGGATAGTTTTGAAGACATAAGCCAAAATATATCACAGTTACAACATGCACACGCTTGACACCAGTCTCGCAACATATATACAAAATCAGAAGGGCTGGTAGTGTGTGTCTTCGCTGCGATGGCACTTGCTGGACATTGATTTGTTTATAATCGCTCATTGGTTAAATGAAATTGCGCGCGTCTTATTTCCGTCCATTTTCACGAAATCACTGCCACGGATTGCAGGAAAGCGAGAGGAAAGATTACGCGTCAAAATGCACTGGACTACGCTTATCCACCAATGTTCCCTCTACACCGTGCGGGTGTGCGACCGCGTAATTATAAATATCTTTAATATGATTTTTTTAAATAACCCATAAAAACCAAGTTTTTATTATACTCCCTTTATTTGTAAAATATGACAACAATTAAAGACGAATTAAAACATATAACATAACACTAAACTTACAGTAATTTAATATATTTCTAAAATGTCAGATGTTTTGAGCTTTGATAAGACACTTCACGCTTTGAAGATTAAATTATAAAAACATTTGTCAATCAATTTAGATTTTCAACATTCGTAGTGAAGTACCTATTATGTATACCGACGGAGTAATTCAAATTTAGAAAATATTCCGCGACGTTATCGGGACGCCGTTGCTAGTAATCAAACTTTGGTAATGATTCCAATTTGAAAAAATCATTAAAATTTCTAAAAATCCGAAACTATACTATAATTATTATTTTTTTCAACGAAAATTTGATAAATTTTCTTGATCGTCGCCACGAGTCTACTTGCAAAGTTTCAGCTCGATTGGATCACGGGAAAAGGGTTAAAAATTAAATCTATCGATAAATGACTGAGAAATAGATTATTCAAGTTTACGTATTAAAGCGCGGGGAGATAGTGGCTAGCGCCATTTGCGACGTCATTTGTGCGGTATAAAAGCAAAGGCAGCAATATCTAAAAAATGTGATCATCGAAGTTACAGTTGCCGGAAAACTTCTTGAAATTCTTTGGCGTAGTGGGGGAATGCGCAGAAGACAAAATTTGGGTCTCTTTGGTGGAATGGTACATGCGCAAACTTACCCCCACTACGCCGTAAAATTTCAAGATGTTTACCGGCTACTGTACTCATTTATAATGCACTGAATTCGAGATTTTATAGGAAACATAGCCTATATATTTATTGGAAACATAATTTTGGAGGGGGTAGATACATAAAATCTAGTATTCAGGACATTTTAAATTAGTAATTCTCAATTTTTTTTATAATTTTTTGGATATTGCTACCTTTGCAATATCCAAGCAAGATAGAGTATACGAGCCGCGTCGTCTGGGACAAGTGACGTCATACGCTGGACGATATTATTTTTGCAGCGCAACTTTAAAATCCCATAACTTTTTTATTTGTAGAGATATTTTAATGATTCTTTCACATTTTTGTATCACATTACTCAAGTTTTTATAATTAATCTATAAAAATGGAAACTTCTTCATTCCTCGGCGTGCACTTGTGATGTGGGAAAACTCCGAAAAGAGTGGCACCTTTGGCCAACACGATTCCCTGACTGTATTTATGTTTATGTTAATTTATATAGCGCCGTTTTTGCATAAGAGACGCTTCAAGGGCGCTTTACAGGTGCGACATCCCGAAAAAATGAGTTTTTAGGCTCTTCTTGAAGTGTTCCTGGTTCTCCGTAGATCGCAGCACTGGAGGCAGCTGATTCCACATAGCTGGGCCCGCAAAGCTGAAAGCACGCTCCGCAAACTTGGTGGCTCCAGGTCTCCTTGGCACTGCCAGCCTGCAGAGTGCCTCCGGTTCAGCTGAGCGCAGTGTGAGCCGTCTTCCAGTGATATTGTCTGGGATACAGAGGTCAATCAAATATTGTGGTGATTTTCTTTGAAGACTTTTTTTTAAATCAAATTAATTAATCAATTAGAAAGACATACAGAAAAATCTAATTCACGAAAAAATATAAGTTTACTACTGGGATTCGAACCCAAGTCACCTCCTTTCCGAGGCCGGTGCTCTGACCACTAAGGTATAGCAACCCTCTATGTTTCTTTGAAGACTTTTGTACACCATCAGAGAGAGTTTGAAATTTATTTTCGTTTCAAATTATGTGTAACGATGACCTTGATGAAGCCAGATTGAAGTTACTACACCTAGCACTGAGGAAAATAGTCCAATAATCATGTTATTAACCTCGTTCAGAAGGAGCTCCAGTTTACTGTGTCATAATACATATTTGTATTTGGTCTTGACAACTACAATCCGAGTCGGTCCCGCCCGGGAGCGTGGGAACGGCCCGGAGCACAATGGGCTGGGCGCAGTAATAGCAAACAGAATCATATTTGGGGTGGCGCTCGTGCTGCCTGACTAGTGATGCGAAGCCGACCATTAAGAGCACACACGCGCCCGCAATCTTCGGGATCAGACACACTACGAAACCATAAAAGCCATCGCCAGTTGATGGTCCTCGAAAATCTTCAAACTGTCTCTTGACAGACCCTTCCACTCTCTTTGGTCCCTCGCCGGTCGTTGCTTGCTTCTAGTCTAGTGGTTAAGACACTCGCTTAGTGATCCTTCTTCTTTTTCTTTTATTAGATATGTGGTACAGAATACGACGCCTCCTGGGATGACGAGGCCCAGCTATCCCTCTCTCAAGATATATTATAGATGTCTCATAGAGACGAGATTATATTTTTTATAGGAAAGTAGGTATGGAAGTCTTTTGGTTTTCGTAGGACTTACGGCCTATCGTACGGCTGGCCTAAGTGATCACTTTACACAATGTAACACTCACCATTTTCACCCACGATAGAATACCATGTCTATCAAATTTTTGCAAGTCGTATATATTTCATATGTATGTTGTAATAATCATTAGCGCGACCGGCATCCAAGCTTTTTCATTCCCCTTAATTAACAACAGATGTCACTAATGAGATATCTATTTTTGATTGGAATTTTTTAGCAATATCCTTTATATGTGTAGTGAGATTCTTCCGAATTATTAGCATAACACCAGAATACGCCTGCCTGAATATCCCACCATCTTTTAGGTGGTCTCCCCGATGGGCATCATTAGGTGCTGTATGCGCGAGTCGGTCCTCGTCTATCCTGGCTACGTGATCCTTCCAGAATCTCCTTCTGGATCTACTCCACGGTGCCATGTCTTCTATTTTACAAGTTTTCCTTATGTCTACATTTCGGACTCGCTCACGTAGAGTTTTTCCAGTAATGGATCTCAGCAATTTTATTTCAGTTGTTCTGAGGAGTCCTTTGGTGCGGAGTGTCAGCCCGCTCTCTGCAGCATATGTCATGATAGGTTGCACGCATGTTTTCTATATCTTGACCTTTAGATGCTTTATTAACTTGCTCTCGAACTTCGGTATACAGATCACCATGGCTACAGATTTCTAAACCTAAATATCGGAAGGTCATTACTTATTCCACAGGCTCATTATCAATACTAAGCTTACACCTTGTTCGTTGTTTGATATTGTTAAACTTTTAGTTTTACTGATAGACATTGACCTATTTAGCCTTTGCGAAGCAACGTGGAATATGCAAGTCATCTTCAGACTCTACTGTTATTGCTGCGTCATCTGCGTAACATACTTAGTGATACAATTTTCGTAATACAAACGTTGAGCATAGTTTGACAATGGTAAGAATATTGATGTGACAAGTATTATGTGTAAGCATTTGTCAGACAAATCAGAGGCAAGGGCTCTCAACCAATTGCCTGAGACGAGTTCTCAAATTTATTGGACATCTTGCCAGAAGAGAAGATAGTCCGGAGATGCTTATTGTGGCAGACCACATCGAAGACCAGGTCGAAGAGGAAGACCAAGGGGAAATAGCTGCAGGCCTTTCTCTGGTGACAGCGCTAAGATCTGCAGGATGTCGGGATAGCTGACCACGATCCATAGTCACGAGACACCGACTCGGATGATGAACGGTAATAATGAAAATGTCAGAATTTATTTATTTATTTATGGCATTATACAGGGTACCTCGTAGCTAGTAGTAAAAACTTTACAGGTGGATTCCTGCTTTGATAATGAGTCGAAGATGTTCACTCAACCATGACCAATCGATAGTTATGAAGATATGCAATATCAAAATTACCTAAGTCCACAACTTAGAATGTGCGTGGTTCAAAGTTATACAGGATGTGACAGAGCTAGTCCGCAATATTTTACGGGTGGATTCCTGCCTAAATTATGAGTCGAAAATGTTCAAGCAACCATAATCTAATTAATATTAATAGTTATGGAGCTATGCAATATGAAAATTTTCATTTCTTTTTCACTATTTCTGACTTATTTTTTGCAAAAAGTTGAACCGTCATTATAGTAACTTATATCGATTATCATAAATTCATTCTCCATAATACAAGTCGAATAAAATGATGAAAAAGTTACAAAATTTTAAAATATATTTTTTTACAAGGATTTAATCATTTTATTTGGGGAAGTTTGCGCATGTACCATTCCACCAAAGAGACCCAAATTTTGTCTTCTGCGCATTCCCCCACCACGCCAAAGAATTTCAAGAAGTTTGCCGGCAACTGTACTCAGGGTTCGATAAAATCCGATTTTTATAATAAAAATAAAAAAAAATAAAAAAAATTGAATATATATCGAATCTTTTTTCCTCCATTTTTGTACACGTCGATTGATACAAACTCGGAATAATTAGGAAATTAATTTTTTTATATATGAATTATTATTTATCAAATAAATGAATTGAATACTGAAAAAAGCTTATATATGCAATTATTATATATAAGTTATAAAAGTTGCTCTTTCTAATGTAGTGTTATGGGTGTACTAATGTTTCTGTGTGTGAAATAAAAAACGGATTTTATGAAACAAATGAAACTAAAAAATAACTTTAGCACTTATTAAAATACAACTTGCGCCATCTAGTAACGACCGCAGATATTAAAAAAAACAACCTGTAGCATTTTTTAATATACAACTAGCGCCATCTATTAACATTTGCAGAAAGTTTTCTTGGATATATATCAAAAATAAAAATCGATCCATAAATATCGTGATATATTTCGTGATATATATCATGATATATATCCGCGAATATATATCCTCGAACCCTGATTCTACTCTTGACGTATGCCTGGTGCATCAGAAGGTTTACCGAAAGCTTGCAATGCATGCCCCAGTTGCAGCAAGTTTTGTGATTATTATTCTGATAGCAGTCAGATTAGGTACATCTGGAGGCTGTGAGAGAGCAGGTAGAGACTATGCTGCTCGCCCACTGGCTGGTGGGCCCAGAGTCATGGCGCCAGCTGCCGGCGTGGGAGGGCGGCCCACGGATCGATGCTTGGCTCTGAACAAGGCTAATCTCGGATACCAACACTTCGATGGGCTTAGCATTGCTGCGCTAAGCCTAGACGTCCTAATTGAGACAGATCTTTCATGGCACGAACATATTTCGCACGTCAAAACGTTATATTATACATTTTTAATTCTTATTAAATACACTAAGCTTAAAATATATTAAGCTCAAATGTACGCAACGATCCATGGAGAGATCCACGCTTGGAATTAGCCTAAGAGATAGAATAAGAAATGGTGAAATTAGGCGCAGAACTAGAGTAGTGGATATCATGGATCGGGTAGCGAAGCTAAAATGACAATGAGCAGAGCATGTTGCGAGGCAGGATGCTACAAGATGGACTCCCAGAGTTCTGAAAAGGAGACCTTGGAAGAATAAAAGAGGCGTCGGAAGACCTCAAAAGAGATGGGCCGACGACATAACCGCTGAGGGGGGAAAGAAATGGCCACAATTAGCAAATAACAAGAAAGGATTTTTTTGTTGCAAACTTTTTGCAAAAAATAAGTCAGAAATATTGAGAGAAAAAATGCAAAATTTGATATTGCATATCTCCATAACTATTGATATTAGGCCATGGTTGCTTGAACATTTTAGACTCATAACATAGTCAGGAATCTACCGGCCAAGTTTCTGCTGCTAGCTCTGGTACACCCTGTACATTATCATTATATTGTAAGCTGATCATCCTAGTGAGATGACTGGCTCTTTTTCTGACAAACGTGTTCATCTATTCCTTTACTATAAATAAATAAATTGTGCGTAAACGCTAATTTAGACTTTTTTTGTATTTCTTGGGCACTTACTATGTAACAATTTGTTTCAGACATTATCAGAGAGTTTAAATTTAAAATTTACAATTTGTTACTTATTAAAGAATTTACGCTACCTCCTAAAGACACCTAATACAATACAGTACTTTCGCATTTTAGATTAGTTTAAATAACGCTCGTTAATGACACGGACGTGTCGAAACCGGTAGCGCCAATTCTTTAATAAGTAACAAATTGTACATTGTAAATTTAAACTCTTTGATAATGGCTAATTTAGACATCTGGCTACAGAAATTAAGAGACTGGTTCAGTTACTTACTTACTTAGTTACCATCACGCCGTTTCCCCGCGGGGGTAGGCAGAGAGGATAGAGCGCCATACTCTTCTGTCCTGACATACAACTTTCGCATCGTCTACATTCATACATCTTCGCATGCAAGCTCGACGGTTTTTCAGGCTTCTAACAGGACCATCTTCCAGTATCTGGTTAATCTGGTCATGCCACGTCTTCCGTGGTCGCCCTCTCTTTCTGGCGCCGTCAACACTTGCATCATATATCTTTCTTACCATTCATTCGCTCAACATGCCCAAACCACCTGAGCGACCCTATTTGTATTCTCTGTATTATGCTACGATCAGGTTTACATTAATTCCTAATATCTTCATTCTTTACTCTATGATACATGGATTTACCACACATACATCTAAAGGACCTCATCTCCACTGCATTCAATCTACTTTCGTTCCTCTTCTGCCAGCTCCAGGCTTCACTTCCATACATTAATGTCAGTACCAGAACTCCATTATGTACCACCAGTTTTGCCTCGGTTGACATATTTCTATTAGAAATTATTGCATTCAAAGCACCTTTCACCCTATTCCCGGCAGTCACTCTCCTCTCTATATCTTTGTCAACATTCCCTCTTCTATCGAACATACTTCCCAAGTACACAAACTCATCTACTTGTTCCAAACATTCGTTGCCTACTAGTATTTCACACGTTGTCTTACTTTCCTCCTTCTCGAATACCATAAATTTAAACTCTTTGATAATGGCTAATTTAGACATCTGGCTACAGAAATTAAGAGACCGGTTCAGTTTCACTTCACTATATCGCGCCGCAGCATTCAAAGTGAAGATCGACATGTTGGGGAAGATATCGAGCAGCTCTAGACGCTTCGTGTTCGCCTGAGATAATATCGATCTGTCGTGGAACATCTTCCATCTCCGGCAGACAGTGGCCCGAACCGCGGAGCCAGCGAGCGTGACCGCACTCGAAACGCTCCTCATCAGGGGTATACAGACTGGAACCTCAACGCTACAGACAACTAATTTTTATTTATAGCACCATCTGCTGACAAGAGGCAACACCACATACACAACGGCCCACGTACCTACACCGAATGAGACAACGTGACGCAACAAAAGGAGATCCACAAAAATTTCAAAATGTTTTTTCTTATGAAAGCTTTGAATAGATATAAACGTACCACTATAACTTGGCGTGCGAGAGAAGGCGTCCCTGTCGCGTAACAGAAGTTGTCAGGGTGTAAATTTATCACACAATGCATAATGTACAGAATGTCCGGTGACCGGTGTCGTATTAAATACAGAAATTTGGTCGGGCAGCACTAAAGAAACCACGCAGTAATGGCGGCCGTATCTGTCAAACTGTCAGACGATAATATCGGTCCATTATTCGCTTTTTCAGCTTCGCAAATCTTTAATACTTCATTGGCAATTGTTCTTGCACCATCCCGGACTGTTTAGGATGTTTTGGACGTAGTAATTCAGCGTATATTGGTAATCAAGATGTCACAGCTCCCGACCAAATACAAAATTGAACTAAATGACAGGGCGAGGGGTTACCGCCGGGTGCGGGCGGGGCGGGTTTTAGTTCCAAATTCGCCGCACGCCAAGTTATGTTGGGAAAGCAATAGATGAATTGATAATGGTAACGAAATCATTGAATATATTTAGTCTTTTACTTCTTTTTCTTTTTCTTTTAGTAAATCTGTTGATCTGTGCTACAGAAAACTACGCCTCCTGGGATGACGAGATCCAGCTATCCCTCCATCTTTTCGGTGGTCTTCCCGGTGGGCGTCGTCCACAGGGGATTTCATTCGCTGCTGTATGCACGAGTTTGTCACTTTCCATTCTGGCTACATCCTGCCAGAATCTCCTTCTGGATCTATTACTCCATCGTGCTTTGTCCTCTATTTTGCAAGTTTTCCTCATGTCTTCATTTCGGACACGGTCACGTAGAGTTTTTTTAGTAATGGATCTCAGCACCTTCATTTCAGTTGTTCTGAGGAGTCCTTTGGTGCGGACAGTGTCAGCCCGCGTCTCTACAGCGTATGTCATAATAGGTCGCACGCAATATTGCAACACGGCTATATTTTGTTGGTTGGAGAGACGATAACTAATAACTACCAAGTGGTAGTGTCGAACCGTTATATTAACCGGTTATTTTCGGTACAGTTATTTGGAATTTGTATCTGATTGTGCCGACGATTTGTAACTAAGATATTTTACAGTTGTACAGTGCCGATGGTTGCCCGTCAAATTGCGATAAATTAGTTGCCAATCATCGATGCAATCAGATACGGATCTCAAAAACGGTTAGTGTGTCACCGGTTTTAATACATCACTACTAAATGGTGCGTTTTACAGTCCGACTGTTGAAAACCTCTGCCGCGAAATGAATGCTTAATGTGCGGAACTTCAGATAAATATATTCCTAACTGTTGCGATGTAATTAAGAATTAAAATTTCATATCGTGCCCAGAGAGTTAAAGAAAATGATTTTTTCGTTGTGACGACGTTACAAGTTACATGTCTTCGGATTAATTAACACAAAATTAATATACGCCTTGAGTATTAGATTAGACTGAACGTAGTTATTGAGTACTGAACGTCTACGAACCGCGCCTACTTCTAGAATTGATGTTCACTGAACCGCCTTAAAAATTAAATAAAAATCTGCCCACTAGCTCGCAAAATTCGAACGCAGTAGGAACCTACCCGCTTCAGAACTTTTCATTTCTCGTTTGATTTTCCATAGACGTTGACGTTAAGTTCATTTGTTTTATTTAGCTAACAAGTTTGTGCAAAATAAACACGATTTTATACGAGGGATATAAAAGGAAAGACAGCAATATAAACACTGATGTTTCTGAGATAAATACGAATAAAAACTACTCGAGGAAATTTCTCTGGAACCTATGAAACCTACGTCGTATTGGAAATCGAAAAAAAAGATAAAAACCTCGTAAAAATTGATAATTTAATTTTTACAAGTTTTCATCATTTTATTTGAGTTGTATTAAAGCGAATGAATTTTTCATAATCGATATAAGTTACTGTACCTAATGATAGTTCAACTTTTTGCAAAAAATGATACAGTAATACTGAAAAAAAAATGTGTACTTTGATATTGCATGTCTCCAAAAGTACCTATGAATATAAGTCATTGTTGCTTGAATATTTTCGAATCATTATCAAGGCAGGAATCCACCTGTAAAGTTTTTGCTACCAGCTAAGAGGCACCCTGTATATTTACACGTAGTGGTGTTGAATTAGTGCTGTGTGAGAATTTTCAAGCAATCTTGAGTTCTTTTAATTTTTGAATTTTTTTAGTCTGTATATTTAATTAATTACCTTGCATACAACGGTGTTAATTACATATCATATATTTATTTGAATAAAGCCTATTCACCTTTAATAGAGAATTTAATTCTTAATTAATGATTAGATATGCCTGTCTTTAGATTGTCTCCAAATTCAACCATAAACTAAAAAAGACAGTGGCGGAGCGATATACCAAAATAACCATAAAATAATTCCAATCCGTGATCAATCTGACATTTATATCAAAACTCATCGATTATCTCAAAATTATAATGATTGTCAAAGTTTTGAATATTAATTTTTTCATATCTTCAGCTTGTTTGGAAATCACATCATAAATGTGGAGTATAAAAGCAAACGCAGCAATATCCATAAAATTAAAAAAAAAATTGTATGCATTCACCGAGGATTACTTATTTGAATTCTATTGAATTAAAGTTTTCAAAATCATATTTCTAAAAAAGTAACCCATAAAAACCAAGTTTTTATTATACTCCCTTTCTTTGTAAAATATAACAACAATTAAAGACGAATTAAAACATATAACATAACACTTAACTTACAGTAATTTAATATATTTCTAAAATGTCAGATGTTGAGCTCTGATATGACACTTCATGCTTTGAAGATTAAATTCTAAATACATTAATTTGTCAGTCAATTTAGATTTTCGACATTCGTAGTGAAGTACCTTTTATGTATACCGACGGAGTAATTCAAATTTAGAAAATATTCCGCGACGTTATCGGGCCGCCGTAATCAAACTTTTCTAATGATTCCAATTTGAAAAAACCAATAAAATTTCTAAAAATCCGAATCTATACTATAATTTTTTTTTTTCGAAAATTTCATACATCTACTTGCCAAGTTTCAGCTCGATTGGTTCACGGGAAAAGGGTTAAAAACCGATCCAAAGCTTTTTCGACGGCAAGCCAGCAAGAGCAAGCAAGCAGACGCCACGAGTTAAAAGAAAGGAAGTAAAAATTATAGGCTATGTTTCTTATGAAATTTGAAATTTACTATATTATAAATTAGTAATACTCGATGATTGCATTTAAATTTTTTGGATACTGCTACCTTCGTTTTTATACTCCACAAATGTTTTATCATATTTGTATATAAGGTGTCTCGTTGCTAGCAGCAAAAACTTTAGGGGTGTCTTCCCCATTCAATTTTGAATAGAAAATATTCTTTACATTTTGGATGAAATTTCGACAGCTACGGAGATAAGCCACATCAAAGTGTGTATTTTTTTCAATATTTCTGACTTATTTTATGTAAAACGTTAGAATATCACAATACATGAATTATATGCAATACTAAAAATTAATTTTCTTTAATACGAGTAAATTAAAATAACAATAATCTTACCAAAAAAAAATCGAATTTCTGCAAGGTTTTAATGATTTTATTTGACTTGTATCAAAGCGAATAAATTTTCAATATTCGATATAAGTTACTGTACTGATCGTCCAACGTTTTACAATTTACAGAAAATAATTCAGAAATATAAAAAAAAAGTATAAACTTTGATGTCGCTTATTTCCGTAACTGTCGACATTTCAGCCATAGTGTAAAAAATATTTTCTATTCAAAATTCAATGAAAAAGATTCCCCCGAAATTTTGGCTACTAGCTACGATACATCCTGAATAATAATGATGTAACTGTATCATTTAATTTCCCATAAAAAACAAAAATATTTTTCGCTCTTTTAGAATTATAGAGATTTCAGTAACATTATTTTTTTTATTATTATTGAGTGGCTTGATACATAACTAGAGTAAGATTAAGAAGAAAAATGATTTGAATTTTTAAAAGTATAGCCACATATACTTACTTTTATACAAAACTTAAGGACTTTCTCAAAACTTAAATTTTTTAGTTAGGTCTCAATAATAGTCATGATGACAGTATTAAAGAATTAAAGAATAAGTGATTTTAGAGAAGAAAATATTTAGAAAGGATTCTAAAAAATGATCCAGTTTTAATATACACATTGAGATTAATAAGATTTTCAACAAATTAAAAGTATAAAATTGTGCAATCCGCTATTTTAACTGAAACACCGGTCATAGCGAATGACGTCACGTCTCAGTACCGATCACTGTCTTTGAACCATTGCCGTAGACACAATGTAATGTTTACTGAGGCTTGACGTCACGTAGACGAAATGACAGCTGCGGGCTTATTTGTATATATCTACTTTTACGTGAGTTTTTTTTTCACCAACATGTTTCAGAAATTACCATTCCATCATCAGGGTGCTGCATAACTGTCAAAAAGTTCGAATGAAATGTCTTTTGTTCCTTGTTTTTCCAAATTATTTGAAAAATTATTTTAAAAAAAAAAATTAAAAAAAAAAATTTTTTCAAATATATAATTTGGAAAAACAAGGAACAAAAGACATTTCATTCGAATTTTTTGACAGTTATACAGCACTCTGATGACGGAATGGTAATTTCTGCAACATATTGGTGAAAAAAAAACTCACATAAAAGTAGATATATACAAATAAAATAATCAATATTTTTTAAAAATGTCAATCTACAATGTTGCTCAATCAATTGAAAAAAAAAAATATATATATATAGATGAAAATGCAATTATTTGCGTAAAAACTTAGTTTATTACTGAAATAATGTTATTTTCGGTAATAGTAGATTCAAAATCTGTCATCATGCCTATTCTAAGGGTGCGATTCGTAAAAAAACAGAAGACGAAGAAAAAATCAAACGCGCCAAATTCGGTTCTGGACTTGTCAAATGTATTTATTGACTTTAATTGCCGTTTGTACCGCCGCCTACCTGTGAACATTGAGGTGCACCTCCGCGTGGGCGGCTGAACCTGAATACGGAGACAGTTGGCGCAGGCGAAACCCCGCCACGTGGGCAGAAGCCGAGATGACTGTGTACGGCGCAGCTCAAGGCCGGCGGAGATGGAAACGGAGGTGAGACTAGGGTTGCCAAAAGGAGAACATGTCCTCTATTTTCAAACTTTAATGATTGAATATAAAGGTCAACCGCTGAGAGCTTAGGTTTTATCGTATTATTCTGTTATAATCTGTCTTCTTCTTTTATTTGGAGCCAATGGTAGTGCAAATGAGAGAGAAATATATATTTTTGCAGGAGTCTTATAAAAACTCTCGGCGGTTGACTTAAAAGGTCATCCTTGCATCTTAAATGGGATATTCAGGTAAATAAGGTATGTAAGAGGTTGAGAACTGTATTGGGATGTATGCACAAGATTAAATACTATGTCCCGATACAGACTATGAAAACTATATATCAATCTTTAGCGGAATCGGTAATAAGGTATGGAATAACTAGCTGGGGTCTAACTTGCAAAACTAATATTAGAAAAATTCAAAATATTTTAAAATTCGGCAATAAAATTAATAAATAAAGAAAGTGCTACTAAAGATATACAGGAACTCTTCAAGAAACAATGCTCTATGCCAATTAATGCTATATTGTGGTACAAACTAATTACACGATATCATGAAGATGGGACATATAAGCATAGAACATTAAAATATGTCATACCAAAAATATTAAATAAAATCCTATGTCATGTCAAAATGGATATTAATAAAAAAGGGCAGAATTAATGAATATGTTATTAAATAAAAGAGACTTATTTTGATTTTGGTAATATTTGTATTTTTTCTTGTATTGTTGTATTGTATTGTTGATTTGTATTTGAGTTTATAAGATCTATTGTAATTAATTAATATATATACAATTTATTTATATATATGTATCGATACACCTACAGACAAATATCAATGTGATGTTTTGTGGGTCTGAGATGTAAAAAAAAAAATTAATAAAAAAAAAGAAAAAAAAAATTTCGATAGCTTAATAACACAAAATCTATGTAAATCTATATATCTAAATAAAATAAAATAAATATGTACGTAGGTATGATTACATTTTCAGGATGTTGCGAATATTCGCCTAATTTTCCTATTATTATTCGCCGAATTATATCGTCAATACAGAACTACACAATAAGATAAAATTTTAAAATGAATATTAATAAAATTATACAAAATCTTCATTATTTTGTAAATAAATTTCTTATCACAATGGAGTAGGTAGGTACCTACTTCCAAATGAAACTTGTAAACTTTTTCGGCATTAAGCCATTTATTCACTAGGGGACAAATTGTCCCTCAACAGCACGCGCGACATAGAGTCTACGTGACGTTGCAACGTCGTGCACTGTTCCGCGACCTCGTGCACAACATAGCGCGGCATTTCTACGTGCCGTGGCAACGTTGCCATGCGCACGGTACCCGAGCGTACTCACTGCAACATTCCACGGAGCGTCAGTACCACGTGGTATGTTTACAAGTGAATACGCATGCGCTGTATCTGTCAAGATGACAATGCGGGGAAACGAAATCGTTCTTGAACTCATCGAGCTGTATTGATCGAAGATCGCATAGAATGTCCGTCCTTCTTTCTCTTTGCAGTAAATAATTTCGCATTCTCCCCTTTTTTCTCCTCTTACTTTTCGATAAACTCATTAACATAAACAGATACGCGGCTATCATCATAACCTCATAGGGCGATATATTTCCGCGACGTCTGGAAAACAATAATTATTTGCAAAAAGGACCTTGTTTTTAATAATATTCAATTTACTACAGTAAAACCTCGTTAATTTGAAATTGCGACCCAAAAAAACATTTCGAATTGCGCGGAACCCCGTTTTCGCCAAATGAGATACCGCAGCTGTCATCGTAACCTCATGACATTTCCGCGACAAGATATGCGAGTCCCGGTGTGTACACGTCAAATGACCGCGTCATTGTCCCCGAAACATGAGCGTAGATGTTGATGCGACATGCCGAGCGGAATGTTTCGCGATTTGTCCCCTAGTGAATACATGGCTTTATACACATAAGTTCGAAAACAGGACCAAGCAATTAGTCGATTTAATTACGCGCGAATGCACCAAAGAATCTACGTCACATTACGAAAATTGACACTGAATTGCATTTGATTGAAGCTTACCAATTATGCGAGTAGTTACTAAATAATTATTGTCTTTGCAAAGTGAAGCGTATGCAGGTACCTACCTAGAATCAAGGACATATTAAACGACAAATATTCGTGTTTTCATTTTTGAATACAGAGTTTATAGTAGGTACCTATTCGAAACATTTCTGTGTCGGAGTCAGAAATGTTAACCGTATTTTTAGAAGTGATATATTTTTAGCGTATTTAAGTGTAAAGTTTATTCACTTGAAATATGTTCCAGTAATATAATAATCGAGTACCGATCATAAAGATGCTCAATTCTAAAGCTGACTGGTTATGAAATTGAAAATTAGAACTGTTTATTGAATTACTTAGTACCTAATCGAAATGCCAAAAAGGGGCTTCTCGTACAGATTTCTGTATCCCATGTTATTATCGAATTTTTTTAAAGAATGTTTTTGTTTTATGTCCACTTTGATGTTGACTTTAATTTGCAGCTTATTATATCGAAATATATTATAGTAGTGTAAAATACAAATCACATACGAAACACGTTGGGTACGTTAAACATATATACAATTTCCAAAAAAATTATAGATGTGACACTCTATCATGGATAGAAGTGGTGATCGTTACATTGTGTTAAGTGGTCACTTAAGCCGGCCGTACGATGGGTCGTAAGCCCTATGAACATCCAAAATTCCTTCCAAAAACACTTCCATACCTACTTTCACGCATAAAAATATAGCTTCGCCTCTATGAGACATCTATAACAAGTACATCTTGATCAATGATGTCCCCCTGGGAATAATTGTGTTCTGAGAGTATTGTATTCTTGAAAAATTTGGACGTACTCAAAATATTCTCGATATAAAAAACTTATTTTATCGTTTCGTGTAGTTTGAATGTCCTCAGATTCAATCGATTCAATTGACTTCATGATAGATTGCACTATTTTCTCGTTATTGCAACTAGTAACTGGTAACCCTGTGTGGGACGCATTATACCTACGGTTCAAGATTTATTGTGAGGTCCACGGTCAGGACGGTAATTTCTTTGAAAAATTAGTTAATTAAATCACTCAGCGTATGCGAATGCGGTAAGCGATTAGACCTCACATTAGACAGGAGCCCAAAAGATCCGCACCCTACAATAACATTTCGTATCAATTGATACTTTTCCCAACGCTAATTATAAACTGATTTTAAAAATCCACAGCAATATTAAAAAAAGGGCACATAGGCGTGGAGATTTAGCCATGTTGACTGACTGAATGAGGAGAGAATTATAAAAGGATATATGACGCGAGTATTGGTGGCATCTGAAATAGAAGAAAGCGAGATGGTGACTTTTTACAATGAAAAGTGATACATATTTCTTTAAATTGAATGCAAAACTATTCCTTTCGAAATACGATAGTTTTCTTGTAAGAAATATAAATAAAATTATGATATTTTGTCATATCGATGTGCAAAAGTATTCACAAACTCATTTTTAGAAGGTGATAGTCTTACACTCAGTAACGAAAACGCATCAAAACAATAACGATGATGTATATAGTAACCCTACTCCGATTCTATGGCCCAAATACAGAGACAATATTTAATGATTTAACCGGTCGTGTGTCGGCCGTACGTAACGCGGAATATACCCTGTCTGCCGCGCAATTTCGCGCACGATTGCTGTTTTTTAGACCCTTTTTTGTGATGGTTATATTCATGTAAAAATCAAAAATAATCGCAAAAAAGTTGCAGTTTCTGGTTTCTCAATAAAGAGACTTAAATAATTATTACTTATATTTCAATAATTACTTGTACAAGTAACGAAATTCACTGTCAGAAATGTAAGCACATGTTTATCGAATAAAACCATGAAAGCAATAATATTGTATTTCAATATTTTCGTTCTTAATATATCAAAGAATATAAAAATACTTAATTTTAACACTTTTTTAATTTAAAAAAACACTATTTTTAACAGATAAATAACACTATTAATGTGCGGTGCGAAGACGACATTTGGAATGATTTGTTATCCGGTTAGCGCGGCAAATGAGGCTACTTGACAAATATAACTCGTTCATTCATTCAAAAAATTGAGATACAACAAAGAAAAAACTTTAAAAACTCGTAAACGCAGGTAAAATAGCCCGAATTTGCATATCTGTCTAGGGAGCGCAGATCTGCGGTTTGGCACACAGAGGGTACAAAAGTTTTCGCGCAGATCTGCTGTTTGGCACACGACCGGTTAAAGGTTAAGGTAATTTGCGGTACAAATTACACTTTTAAAGCGTACTTTAACCTTAAAATCATTTAAGTATCGACTCTGTATTCGGGCCTACGATAATGCGATAAAACGATAAATGCAGAATAGGGCGTTGGGATTTCTAATAATAATTAATAACTTTTTTCGGTATAATTAAGTATTCTGATTCTAATAATGTCGTAAAATAATATCGCACAATTATATATATTTATATTAGACGAGTAAATCCAATTTAAAAATCGTAATTATTTTCATAGTAAGTTTTGACAATTAAAACTTTTCCTTTGAATTCTGGAAGTTATATGAAATATAAATAAATTTTTCCCGTAAATTTAAGTGTCCTGATTTCAATAATGTCATAAAATAATGTCGCACTCTTATATTTATTAATATTACACAAGTAATTCCAATTAAAAAATCGTAATTATTTTCTTCATAAATTTAACAAATAAACGATTTTATCATAGAATATAGACCAAAAAGATTTTATCCATTTTATCTATACAAAATGCAAACTATAAACAACACGATATTTTATTCAAAGATAAAAGTAAGTACTATAAAACAATAAAATATACTGCATTACACATAGTTTTAATTGAACAAATAATAATATTAAAGAATGATTCCACAAATTATTGAATAAATTATACATTCAACTAGAAAATAAAAATAACGAAACATAACGTGATCTAAAAATAAATTCGCAATAAAAGTAAATAACCTAAACTATAAACATGTAATTAAATTAACTTTTCAAACCTAACCTAACCTATAAATGTATAATTAAATTAACAAATGAAACCTAACCTAATCTATAAATTTGTAATTAAATTCAGTAACCAAACCTAACCTAACCTAACCTATAAATTTTTAATTAAATTAACTAACCAAACCTAAACTAACCTTACCAAAACTAATAACCTAACCTAACCAAACCTAATAACCTAACCTAACCAAAACTAATAACCTAACCTAACCAAACCTAATAACCTAACCTAACCAAAACTAATAACCTAACCCAACCAAAACTAATAACCTAACCTAACCAAACCTAGTAACCTAACCTAACCAAAACTAATAACCTAACCTAATAACCTAACCTAACCTAGTAACCTAACCTAACCAAAACTAATAACCTAACCTAACCTAACCAAAACTAATAACCTAACCTAACCAAACTAATAACCTAACCTAACCTAACCAAACCTAATAACCTAACCAAAACTAATAACCTAACCTAACCAAACCTAATAACCTAACCTAACCAAAACTCATAACCTCCTAACCAAACCTAATAACCTAACCTAACCAAAACTAATAACCTAACCTAACCAAAACTAATAACCTAACCTAACCAAACCTAGTAACCTAACCTAACCAAAACTAATAACCTAACCAAACCTAACCAAAACTAATAATCTAACCTAACCAAACTAATAACCTAACCTAACCAAAACTAATAACCTAACCTAACCAAACCTAATAATCTAACCTAACCAAAACTAATAACCTAACCAAACCTAATAACCTAACCTAACCTAACCTAACCTAACCTAACCTAACCAAAACTAATAACCTAACCTAACCAAACCTAACCTAACCAAAACTAATAACCTAACCTAACCTAACCAAAACTAATAACCTAACCTAACCAAACCTAATAACCTAACCTAACCAAACATAATAACCATATACATATAATAATTAACTAAAAAACGACAAGAAAAAACATTATAAGACATCATCTTCTTAATTAACTTTTGATAGTCTTAAAATCAGGCCCATTAATAAAATACAAAAAGTACCTACGTTCAATATTCATCATATTTATTTCGTCTATAAATATTTTGTCATGTAAACTTATACATTGTCTATGATTTTCACATTTTTCCTCAGATATTACCTAAGAAATGTCAAAATATACGGTACATTTTTCGAAACTTTAAATTGTGATATCTTATTTAATACTTACTATTTAAACGTAAATTATCTTTCATTTTGTTATTAGCACATTCAATAATATAGTGAAATACCCATTTTCGTTGTTTATGCAATGGGACCATTGTATTGAATTTAGCCCCTACTATGAAAATAATTACGATTTTTAAATTGAAAATACTCGTTTAATATAAATAAATAATATTGTGCGATATTATTTTAAGACATTATTAAAATCAGAATACTCAATTACACCGAAAAAAGTTATTAATATTTCATAAAACTCCCAACGCCCTATTCTGCATTCCACCCCAACTCTAAATAAAGAAAGGCTGGGAAACGTGCATATGGGTGCATACTACGACAAATGCATAGAATCAGATTATCATTCTGTTGCCGCGCCATAACTTTGTATGTCGAGTTGTAAAGTCCGTCCAACTTATCTGGAGAATAAAGGAGGGCGTCCCAATCGTTGTGGTACTGCCCATAGTGTAAAAATTATCTAATTTGTAGGGAATTTTATGCAAATTCGTTTTTTCTTAAGCAAGTTATTAAGCAGTATACGACACGATAAAAAACAAAAAATGTAAACTAACGTACAAATAAATTTATCAAAATATACATTCGTAAAATACACAACGTCACAAAATGGCGTTTTTTCAAAATCAAAGAAAAATACAATTTTCAGGAAAAAAAAAACAATAATAATTCTTTTAGGCTGGCGCCACATTACGCAGATCTTCCGCCGCGTTTTTTCCGTTGCGCCAAATCGGCAAAGCAAATAGATCGACCGATCATCCGCGTAGTGTGTTTAATAAGCGCATATTGTATGGAAAGAAATGTAGCGATGTTCCACGACAGAAGAGACGCGGCGGAAGATCCGCGCAGTGTGGCGCCGGTTTTATTCGGTGTCTCATACCTAATGATCATGACCACCATGTTTAACTCAGTAACACCTAAGGATATCAATCGGTTTAGGGCCGTTGTATCAACTTGGTTTATAGTAATCTTTCGTCCAAAGCATAGATATTTTGCATTTTCCACCGATCAAACAACTTGCTCTCGTAAAAATCTATGCTTTAAATGAACTATTGCTATAAAGTAAGTTGATGCAACCAGTCTTTAATGTGCATAAATAAAAAAGTTTATTTTTGAAAAAAGATGTTTATACAAATGAACTCGTTAATGAATTTTGTAATAAAAAGTATAAATAATAAAAATTCTATGTAAAAAATTATCGAATAAAATATGTTCTAAAACTTTTCTCATCTTACGGCTTCTAATTCAATTTTTCCACTTATCCTTGTTCTTTTTTTCCGGGTGTAGACATTTTAATGCCCATTTCCACGGCCACTTTACCTTCTTTAACTATTTTGTAAATTGCCCATTTCCACGGCCACTTTACCTTCTTTAACTATTTTGTAAATTGCCGATTCAGAAATACCTGAAGAAATTGTATAATAGTAAATAAAAAACTAAGTATGGGAAAATCATTATAATTGCATGGCAGCATTAACCTGAAGTGGCGGCAATAAGTCTATGAACAAAATCAAACGGTATAATTGGGGCTTTTAGACGTTGTTCCTCTTCAAAAAACGTGTGCATTTTCAAGATTATTTCCCAAACACCGCTTTTAA